>CALNHX010002567.1:0-174700 GCA_940337035.1 Agriotes lineatus | reverse complement strand
AGTGTGTTACTTCATGAACGTTAGTATTATACAGTGCTTGTCACTAAATTTAATTCATGGTTGGGTAAGATAGATAATTATTGCCTTTCAGTGGCTATATAAAATTGAAAATCAGGCTAAACATTAATAAACGTAATTCATAAACAATTCATTAATTGCATTAATTCTAGATTTTTTAAAGCCGGAAAAATTCAAATTTAATAGAAAATATTCTTAGACAAATAAATTTACCTCTTTCAGTATTTGCAAATTGAGTTGAATTAGATAAAGTAGAAATCTTTCTAATTCTAAATATACTAAAAGAAGATTAAAATCTTCGAAAGAGGCAACATTATTGGCTTTTCTGCACAAGATTTTGTACCCTCAACGTAGATCTAGCTCGAATAGATAAGAAAATTCTAGAGCTCATGGTTGTAGGTCGCATTAGACCTACGTATACATTTATCGTAAACAAATAAGATAGTATTAAAACTTTGTAATGACTAATAGGTGTATTTAAAATCTAGTGTGTGTTTTTTATGTGAGATTTGGGCATTTTAAGCAAAGTCGCATATTACTTATTTCAAATACTACTTCAAATATGATGTTACTAGCAGTTGGAACAAGGTTGTATCTAGCATATTTTTGAAATCTACAAGAGTTGATAAAGCTTGACGCTACTCAATTTATTAATGGTTAGTAGTTTTTTATGACAAGCATTCCAACGACATGGTTGGTTATAAGGAAATTGAGAGCAATTTAATAAGTCGGGCATGATTATTTCGTGAAACAGATTGAGTTACAAAACAAAAACAAGGCGAAAGTTGACCTATAATGTGAACCGATGAATACGTTGATATTGTACAGCTATGCTACGGAGTGATAAAGTCAAAAAACTATAAAAATTTAGCTGAATCTCTTATTTTATCAAATCCAGATTTTAAAAATATATTTCAATATAAATAATCCTGTTGGGGAAACCTATTAAAATTTATTCAACTTGTTACGTGATTATAAAAAACAAGTAGATGTACAATACTTCCATCTCCCTCCACAAAACATGAGGCTGTGATCAGCAAAAAATCTAGGCCTTTGCCTTAAAACACATCATCATCCTCAGCATATTCATCTATGGATGGCTACCATCAAGTGACAATTAATTTGTCCTACTTCTTCGATGATAACCTAATTAGGTACGTAAAAATATTGGGTAGTAATTTCTCCACTCTTTACTTACTGAGTATATGATTAAGAATAATAGCTAAACGAATTCCTTCAACAAGATAGCTCTTAAAACCATACATTTCATAAAAGGCTTCATCGACTAACGCATAATTGATGAGAGTACTCAGAATCTTTTTCCTCGTTGGCCATGCGACTAACACATTGTTAAAACACGATAGAATAACTGAGTCAAGTGAATAATTACATAATTTAGCACGTTTTCGCACAGAATGCCTTCAACAGCATTGAGGATGGTGGTCACTATATCAAACTTCTCTTGTCTTGTGGCATGTGGTAGTAAAAAATATGCATCAAAATGCCTTCAGATATTGTTGATACATTGTATTCAGTGCCAAATATATGGGGATCACGTAAGCGCTAAGTGATAGAGACTCGCTTAAGTTAGAAGACGCATGCAGCATCCCAAGTGCTACTATTCCACAATCTATCGATAAGACGTTGAGGAGGGGAGTAGAAAATGTATTGAAAAATAGTTTATAGAAACCACAATTTATTCATGCACAGTTTATTAGAACCACAGTATAGCGAATCCATAATTTACATGCATAATTTATTACAACCATAATGTATCGAACCCATAATTTATGTATCATATACCACAATTTACCAAAAGACCATTTCTAAGCCTAGGAATGTCAAACGAACACAATTTATCGAAATACGATTGATCGAACACAATTTATCGAAACTGCAATTTTCGAGTTTAGGAAAATTTATTTTTAGTGTAGGAGTTGTGTAGAAAATTGATTAAATACAATTGATCCAAACGTAATTTATCAAAACCACAATTTATCAATTTCACAATTTACTGAAACCATAATTTATTGAACCCACAATTTATCGAAACCACAATCTAGCGATCCCACAATTTATTAAAACAACAATTTACTTAAGGACACTTTTTGGGTATTGGGAAAATGTATAAAACACCATTTGTCGAAACACAATTTATAGAATATCATTGATTGAAAAACAATTAGTCGAAATCACAAGCTATCGAAACCACAGTTTAATGGCATTTAGGAAGAATACAGGAAATTGATCTAAAAATAATTCATCCAAACTACAATTTATCGATCCTACAATTTATTGAATCAATGATTTGCCCAAGAACACGATCAATCGAATACAATTATTGATGGAAAAATAATTTACCGAAACCACAATTTACTGATCCCACAATTTAATGGAACAATTTACTTAAAGCCAATTTTTGGGTATTGGAAAATTTGACCAATCTATTTATCAAAACACAATCTATCGAACAAAAATTGATCGGACAAGAAGTAATAAAAATCACGATTCGTTAAAACCACCATTTACCGAAATGGAGTTTAGGAATTGTGCAGGAAATTAATCTAAAAGTAATTTATCGAAACTAGAATTTATCGATCCCATCGTTTATTGGAGCCTCAATTTATCGACTCTAGTTTATGGATCCTACAATTTATTGAATCAATGATTTCCCGAAAGACGCATTTGGTCCAATACAATTGATCGAACACAATTTATCAAAACCACAACCTTGGAAGCACGATTGATCAAAAAGCAATTGATCGAATCCACAATTTCTCTATCGTACATTTTATCGAAATATACTTAATCCAAAAGAATCCACCGAAACCGTAATTATCCGAAAAATATCATTGGGTTTAGAAAAATGTGCTTTTAGTTTAGAAGTAGTCCAGAAAATAGATCAAACACAATTGATTGAAACGTAATTTATCAAAACCGCAATTTTCCGATTTTGCAATTTATTGGAACTACAATTTACTTCAGGACAAATTTTGGGTCGTGGGATAATTTATCGGACACCATTTATTGACACTCAATTTATCGAGTATAATTGATCGAAAAACAATTAGTTTAAATCACAAGTTACCGAAACCATAATATACCGAAGTTACATTTGGGAAGAGTGCAAGAAATTGCTCTAAAGATAATTTATCGAAACTCCAATTTACCGATTCTACAATTTATTGGAACTTAAATTTAGCGACCTCACAATTTTTCGATTCTACAACTTATCAAATTCATGATTTTCCAAAGGACACAATCAGCCGGGTACAATTATTGATTGAAAAATGATTTATAGAAATCACAACTTACCGATCCCAATATTTATCGGAACAATTTACTTAAGGACAACTTTTTGGTCTTGGTAAATTTAACCAATACTATTTATCGAAATACAATATATTGAACAAAATTTATTGCAAAACAATTAATCGAAATCCCGATTTACCACACCTACCATTTACCAAAACGGCGTTTAGGAAGTGTGCAAGAAATTGATCTAAAAATATAATAATAAACGGCAACTACAATTTATCGATCGCACAGTTTATTAGAACTTCGATTTACCGACCCTACAATTTATCGATCCTACAATTTATTGGATCCATGATTTTCCGAAAGACGCAATTAGTCGAATACAATTTATCAAAACCACAATGTTCGAAACACAATTGATCAAAAAGCACTTTATCGAATCCACAATTTCTTGATCCCAACATTTATTGAAACACGCTTAATCCAACACAGTCCATCGAAACCACAATTATACAAAAAAAAGGGTTTAGGAAAATGTATTTTTAGTTTAGATGTCCAGAAAATAGATCAAACACAATTGATCGAAATGTAAATTATCAAAACCAAAATTTTCCGATTTTACAATTTATTGAAACTGCAATTTACTAAGGGACAAATGTTGGGTCTTTGAAAAATGTATCGGACACCATTTATGGAAACACAATTTATCTAATATAATTGATAGAAAACAATTAGTCTAAATCACAAGTTACGGAAACCATAATTTACAGAAGTGGCATTTGGGAAAATTGCAGGAAATTGATCTAAACATAATTTATTGATACTACAATTTATTGAATCCATGATCTTCAAAAGGACACAATTGATCGAATACAATTATTGATTGAAAAATAATTTACCAAAACCATAGTTTATTGGAACCACAATTTACTTAAGGACCATTTTTGGGTTTTGGAAAATGTGACCAATACCATTTACCGAAACACTATCTATCAAACACAGTTGACTGGAAAACAATTAGTCAAAATTACAATCCAAAACCGCGATTTATTGAAATGACGTTTAGGAGCTGTGCAGGAAATTGATCTAAAGATAATTTATTGAAACTACAATTTATCGACCACACAGTTATTTGAAGCCTAGAATTTATTGGATACATGATAAGGATACAATTAGTATAATACAATTGAGCAAACACAATTTATCAAAAATAAAACTTTCGAAACACGACTGTTTGTAAAGCAATTTATAAAAGCCACAATTTCTTGATCCCACAATTTATTAGAACCACAATGTATTAAACCCACAATTTATCCATCACGCAGTTTATTGGATGCACAGTTTATGGAAAGACAAACTCCGCGTCTAAAAATATTTACGAACACAATTAATTTAGCGAAACATACTCGATTCAACACAATCTATCAAAACCACAATTATTCGATAAAAAAATTAAAATGTAGTTTTAGTTTACGAGTTGTCCAGATAAGAGATAGAACACGGTTCATCGAAACGTAATGTAACGAAAACACAATTTATCGACTCGATAATATTTATCGACTCGACAATTTATCGACTCGACAATTTATCGACTCCACAATTTATCGACTCGACAATTTATGGACTCGACAATTTATCGACTCCGCAATTTATCCGAACAAAAATTTATTTCAGAACAATTTTTGGGTATTTGAAGATTTATCGAACATTATGTACCGAAAGAATATTTATCGAACACAATTAATCGAAAAACAATTAATCAAAATCACAATTGATCGAAACCACAATTTACCGAAACGATGTTTAGTAGGTGTACAGGAAATTCATCTAAAAATAATTTATCAAAATTATAGCTTATCGATCCCATAATTTTTTCTAACTTCAATTTCTCGATGCTCAAAATGTATCGATTTTACAATTAATTGGAACTATGATTTACCGAATGACAAACTACAATTGATCGTTCTTACAGTTTATTGGAACTTCAATTAATTTGTCGCCTCCACAATTTATCGATCCTAGAATTTATTGGAACCATGATTTTCCAAGGGACAATTTTTGGACCTAGGAAAATTGATCGAGCACAACTAATCCGACTAATCGAATACAATTGATCAAAAAATAATGTATCTAATCCCAATTTATGGACACAGAGTAATTATTTTATTGTTATTTTATTTGTAACCATCCTATACGGCGCTTTCGGTACAAATTCGACCTATCTAACCTGATATACTGTCAAATGCTTTTCTACGATAGGTTACGTGTTTATTTATATTTGCTTTTAGTAGCTAATTAAAATAATTCTTGAATTTTACTTTCTGTTCTAATAGATGAAGGAAGTATTGTAATCGCGAAAAAATCACTTTCCGATATTTCTTCAGATCTTCATGTTTCAGGGTCCGCAGATGACGAAAAACAGATTTTTACAATTTCTGTCTGCCTGTTAGCGATATAACTCAGAAACTAGTTGAGTTATTGGAGGAAGACGATACTGCCCATGCAGATTATATGTCTACCTGGCATGAAACCGAAAAAATTTCGGAGAAATGTATACAGGGTGAACACCTTAAAAAATAAGACTTTGTTTATATTTGCTTTAACTGAGAAATAGATAAAATTCATAATTTGTACATGCTCAGGCTTTATCATTGGCGAAAATGAGACCTAACGCATACAGGGTATACATCATAAATAGGGCAGAACAGTATGGTGCCTTTATACCGCAGCAGAAACTCGTACAATTCGAGCACGGACGTGGCTCAGTTATCCAACGCCTGCAAGGGGCGGACTAGAAAGGGGCTTCACCTGGGAGCGCGGAGTTCGAATCCCAACAAACTACAACTTTTTTTGCAAATTGATATAATTCGAGCGAGAGAAGTTGCGTGTAAATTGTTTTTAAAGTTGATAAAGAAATCGCAAGAAAAACAATTTTTTCTAGCACGCTAACGGTTGAATATGGTTCAAAATTATGCAAAAAATACGCAAAAATATGTTAATATTTGTACTAATTAAAGGTGATATTATATGGCAAATGCATATTTTGTATAATTCATATGCCGGCGAAACTGTTTGCATATGTATACTAATTATGTGAAAACAAATCGTTTAAGGCAAGTTTCATTTTGAATATTTTGCATCTTTATACGTTTTTGAGCATACTTTCTGAATTTAGCATATTTGGTTCTATTTTGCAATAATTTGTAGTGTATGAACTTTTTGAGATTTTTTTGTAAAATTTAGTATTTTATCAAATTTATTAATAAAATTTTTGTGTGTAACTGAGGTATATACTTTTACTTTCTGCCATTGGAGTGCAGTACACGTATCGAAATAAGCAGAGGAAAGGGGAAGTTCCTGTTAAAATGTTTGACTATATAAACATGGACTGCCAGCAACCCCCACTTTTCCCATAGAAGCAATGTATAAGGAATCGGCCAACAAGAATCCATTTTAAGAGTGTTGGGTGAATAACAGTCTGGCGGGGTTAGGGGAAATCTCATTTCTATGTTGCTTCCAACGTGAAGTTAGCATTGGCAGTCCGTGTTTATATTATCAAACTCATACAAAATAAATAAAATTTTTACATTATTTAGAATGCTACTACCTACTTATTTTCAAAAAAATTAGAGCATAATGGGATATATTATAACTTTGGGGGCATATACTCAACAAAATGTATGCACATATATGCGCATATTTTGATACCTTTGAGTGCATATAATTATCAGATTTACTAATAACACTAAAACAGTAAAAGAAAACGCTTAGTAACGCGAATTGCATTAATTCGCAAAGAAAAAACATCGTAGTTGGTAGAATTCGAACCTGCGCTCCCAGGGGGGAATCTGAATTTTTAGGTACATGCTTTACGCGCTGGACAAGCATTGCTAGGTAAAGGTACATTCTTAGAGGCATTTTCATATTTGATGGATAAAATAAAACACTGTCGAATGTCACAAAACCAACCTGTCAGTGTCAACAAGTGTCAATTTTCTCATAAACGTTTCAAGTTGGAGTAATAATAATAATAGTCTTTGGAAAAATTGACACTGACAAGTTGGTTTTGTGACATGCTGACATTCAACAGTGTTTTATTTTCTCCATCAAATATGAAAATGCCTCTATCTTTGCTGTATGAAGGGCACGATGAAGACCGATCGCAGATCCATCGGTGACAATAAAAACATTAGAAAAGCAGACAGCCACAACTCACGTTTATACAGGGTGTTAAAAAAGAGTAACAACTTTCGTACTCACCAAAATAAGACAAGCTGTCTCGATAAATTGTTTTTTGATCAACTGTGTTCGATTTATTGTATTTCAACCGAGTTCGACAAATTGTTCTATACCCAAAAGTAGTATTTCGATAGGTTGTAATTTTGATAATTTTGTTTCGTTTAATTTTTCCGACTGACGGATAGCATGGATAAGTACAAAACTAAATCTGAAAATTTCAGTTTTTTGTTTGTAGTGCAACCCAATTGAAAATTGTGGGATATGTACACGAGGGAAATTCTGCTTTTTTCAGACCGTCGACTTTACTTCTTCTATTCTAGAACGCTGCTTTGTTGCAATTACAGCTTTCGTTGACATTATTTGTTTTCAGATATTTACATAATCCTACTTGTTTCCCGGTTTCATTGTTGATTGCAAGCATTCCACGCGAGCTTGTTATTTAAATACTGCATATCTGATAATATTTATACTTTTATCATTATTATTATAGGGAAATTCTCCTTGCATACAGATTAGACAGAGTGGGTGAGAGGTGAGAGAACACAACCCTATAATGGACACCTCTGCGTAGAGGAATTTAACCTGCGCTGTTATTTTCAACTTTTACTGTTGCAAGCAGTTTCCATCAACATAACAGTGTTTACTCTAACTTAATAACGAATTATGCATACATTTCACTTAATTAAATTAAGTGGTGTTTTTAGAGCAATAAAACTATTAACATAAAATTTTCCGTGGGAGCGTTTGCGAACCGGTGCACGTGTCGGGGATTCGGTTATTTGTTTTGGAGCAGATTTATGCCGATTGGGTGAGCAGTAAAAATACACGCGAGACTCCGATATTTATAAAAACAAGGGTCGAAATTTTCCAAATAAATATTAAAGGCATGCTACGCGGGTTGCACCCCGCGACCGCAGAAAGCAAAAAAGCAAAATTGCTCCTGCAGAGCCTGCTGTGATCCCTGCTCCTGAAGCGAAAATATTTCGGCCTCGGGGTCCGTGCAGGAATCGCGAAAAACTCGACATTAGTCTGCAGCGAGGTGGAAATATCTGAAACAGTGGAATCGCCAGACTAGATGTCATCTCGCCGCCATTTTTGTTTCGAAATGTATTTATTCCCCAGTTTATTATCGAAGCTGGTTCATAAAACGAGAGATCGGTTGCAATAGTAATGAGCGCTGTTTAAGAAGCGCCAGATATCGGAAATTCACAGTTTGCTTTATGTGGCGCAGTTTTTCTCGCAGTTCGCTTAAAACCGATTTGAAATATCGCAGTTCCGTTTGTCTCTGCGGAGACGTTGCCTTATTGAGTCGGTCGCGAATTTATCGCTTATTTCCTGATTGTTGTAAATATGGCTCGTGTCGCCCGCGCAGATGTATAGCCTCGCAACTAAAATATTTTAGCGAGTGCCATGGCGAAAACTTTAAGTGCATAATTTATGAAATTGAATTATTCCCGTATATTTCGTGCAGACTGTAAATATGCCCGGTGTCGGCTATAATTCAGTGTAATTCATTCAAATTTAACTCGTGCCGCTCAAGGTAAACAAAATTATTATATGCTTTGGCATTCGTTGTATGCAATTTTCAGAATAAACTCGGTATACGTCGGATCAAATCCCTAACCAATCTGTTGTAAAAACAAGTGTTTTATTGCGTAAACATTCGCTCCGATTATACTGAAAATAATGTTGTCTGTATTTTTTATATCAGGGATTTTTTCAAACTGAATTCCGAAACATTACTTACAACTTCTTGCAGTATTACTTTCTGCATCAATTTGTCAATTATCACTAAACCCAAATTGTCCCATGATAAGCAATTTTTAAAAATGAAGTCCCTGATATTTATAATATTTTTGTATTTAGGAATAACAGCTGAATTATATAATCTATGTTATATATTAAAATTGGCCCTTCTCTTTGTTTCAATTTTAAAATAACTGTTAATTAGTTATGTAACCACATTGATTTCATTGTATAATTGTACTACGTTTACATAGAGGGATAGAGAGAGAGAGAGAGTTTACATGTTTATAAATATAGCCAGTTTGTTGCATGCTGCTTTATTGTTAATTAGGCTTAAACATTGTAGTCTTGCATAGTTAAATGCGGGGATTTTCAACCTAAGCATCAGTCGCCGCGAGCCCTGCCCAATGGTGCACGTTGGGGTGCAGCTGCTAGTGCATTGTGCGAAATATTCTGCGACGAAATAAATAGAAGCGGCTTGAGAAAGCCTTGCACTGTTGAATTTATATGTAGCAAGAAGTGTTGGTGGCAATTTTCATCGTGTACAAGGTGAGTACGCAAATGGAGAAGCAGCCATGTACATTCGTCACGTCAGCCGTCATTGAGGCACCAGAATAGCAGGCATTCCACCGCATAATGTGTGGTAAAATTCTACGCGTCACGCCGTCCACGGCTTCGGCGAGCCCAATTTGAGGGCACGTGTCTGTTCGCAAGCCATACAAGATTGTACTTGCAACGCGCTTCAACGTTTGTGCTTGTAAAGAAAGTTATTTGGGAGCATTTTCAATATTGTTTACATGTACTTGAGCGGCAGATATAATTGCCCTGCTTTTGTGTAAGGGTAAATGCAACTAGTCCAAAGTAATATTGCACACTGTCTATTTATATTTATGTTTAGGAATAGTAATGGTGGTAAGTTTTATCCTATTTTGTTTTTTATGGTTTTACATATGCTTTAAAGTCAATATTTTGTGTAAACAAATTGACTTTTCTGGTATATGTTGTTTGAAGTCGGTTTCAGCCTGACACCCACTACAGGTACAAAACAGTTTTCGGGTTTTGGCAGATAGTGACCTTTCGTAACCACGACTGAGTATTTAGAAGGGTTTTGAGCATCCTAATCTAGCAAGCCAATTAAACAGGACAAATTAGTTATCATAATGCTAACGCGTACGAGACGTATTACTTAAGTTTAACGTTCCGACGAAGAGCCTTGTTTTGCTTGTACTGTTTTCGAGAATTGCTAATTATTTAATTTTGAAACATAACATTGGATTCTTTAAGTGTTCTTCTGTCAAATCGACGCACTTGTCTCAATGATAACTCAGCTTAATAATCCTCTTTTTATAGCACTCGACATTTGACACTCCAACCATGAAGTCACCTCAATTTTTAAGTTGTTATGGTCTCTAGAATGCCTTCCACAAAGGAAATCTTTCAATTTCCCAATAGAAAAAAATCAGGGTGCGAGATCAGGCTAATAGGCTGGGCGTAGAAGGATTTCGAAGCCCCAGTTCAGCCGCTTTTGTTGTCGCTGCAAATTCTAATACATTTTTTTATCAAAGAAAATGTTATAAAATTATTTAAATTAGAATATAATAAGCATCGAAAGCCGTGCTTTGTTAGTACAGTCTATTAAAGCACTGTGTTTGCATTAGTTTTCTTCCCATGATAAATGTTGAAGTAGACTCCTTTGCTTTAGATAAATGACAGATCACAATTATGAAATGCTAAAAATCAAATTAATTTATTTTTATGTAAAGTCATTAAAATAGTATAACAAACTCGTTTTATAAAGCTTGTTGTCGCATTCGTCATTGAACGCTTGCGACAAAATGTTGCTTCATGCAACTTATATTTTAATATACTATTTTAGAACAGAAGGCGCATCTGAATAGCTAAATAATAATGAATATGAAAGATACTACTTCCTATTCCATGAGTATCTTATCAAAATTGTATATTAATTTATTAATTATTGAAATAAAACTATAATTAGTTGCAGAAAACTGTAATTAGTTTGCCAGTCTCACACTAGATGGCGTAGGTTACTGCAACTAACTTCATAGCGTTCCAGCGTATGTAAAGTCTTAATTGTACGATAGTATGTTTGGTCATTCTGTATCTCCCTAATTTGTTCTATGATTGTACTATGACATGATCCAAATTACTATAATACAGTTTTACATGCAAGCATAGTTTTATTTTTGCACTTTCTGATTTGTTAATTCTTAATTCTGACGATTTTTTTGCAATTCTTTCCACATTTTATTAAAGTAACAGCTAAATATAACACATATTTAATGGGAAAAGATCATCATTTTCCCCTCTATATATTCTCCATGAATTGTATTATAACACTATCAATATCAATCAAGTGTACACCCCTATTTTTTACCCATTATTCTATTGCTCTAGTCTGCAATTCCATTATCGTGCAAATCAATTCCAATATGTCGATTACATCCTGAAACCACTGTGAGCTATGGCGTGTATTAAATGTTTTTTATTTCGTTTCGTTGTATATTGTCGTTCATATTTGCTAATAACTATATGGCGCCGTTGCTGCTTACAATTTTGTTAAATTCTTATAATATTTACAAAACAGTCAAATGAGGCCCTATCGTTTCAATGATTGAAAAAAGTTTCAAAAGGCACCTAGCTACGAACAATCCCTAAAATTCCAATGTTTAAAATTATTTAATGACAAAAAGGATATATAAAAAATAGTTGGTCCCTCCTCAGGCTATGTTAGGGTGATATTTTTGTTGGTACGCATGGGAAATAACTAGACATGACAAAATTCGTTATGTTGTTTTCAATTTGTGGTTATAATTTTTGATGGCCTGCACTGCGGCATTTTGACATTACAATTGCAACAACGTTAATAAAGCAGTTGTAAAAATGTTTATGGCTTTTTCATATCACAGTTTGACTTCTATCACAATGCATGCATGCAACGTAAGAAAACATATAACAGCCTACTGGGAGAAAGAAACATTGTGAATGGATTATACCTATAAAAATCTGCGAAACATATGCTACATTTGCCCTACTCTCATAATTAATGAATTTTCATAATAAAGTATGTTTTCAAAATAGCTTTATAACAGAAAATACAAGAGCGCACCATTTTACCCAACAAATAAATATCCGCAATGTTCTATTAACCCGACCTTGAGCTTTAATTGGTTAAACGATAATTTATAGTTAATTGATGTTAATGTGCCTACAACAATTTTATTTTAACCTATTATGTTACCACGATAATAACTCCTTAACAACGAGTTGCGTTAAGCATTTTATTTGTTCCTCACTTGTAAACATCAATTTATCAAGTCACTGTATTCACTTTGAAAATGTTTCTTAACTGGCTAGCCAGTAAATTTTTTACTGGCTAGCCAGTTATATTTTACAAGCGTTCTCATAGATAAATGATAGCGTGCAAAGCCAGAGTTGTCTTCCTTAGTATGTGTCATATTGATTAATTTAGTTGCTTGTCAGTTTGACATTTTGAATAAATGGTAAATTTCTAGTTATTTACAAGTGAGGAACAAATAAAATATTCAACAATACACGCCAGGTAACCATTTTTACTGGCTCAAGGATATGACAGGCTCGCCTGACGGCTCGCCAGTCATCCCAATCCTATCGCCAGTAAAACCTGTTTTACCTGGCTTGTAATGTTAAATACTATAACAGCACTAGCGTTGTTAAGAAAAATAACATGCTGATATTTTATTAGCATTTAATCCCATGTTGGCAGTAGTAACGTGTATCGTTGGTGGCACTGTCAATCTACATCAAATTCGATGTTAGTAGGTTAGGTTTGGTTCGTTACTTGACACAGACTGGCGCAAAACTTAATCTGTCAATATCGAATTTAACATAACCTGACAGTGCTACCAACAATACAGTATTGAGTGACTTATGGGTTTTATCTTACTAGTGATACCACCACAGCCATAGCAGATATATGTCTCGCTGTTGTGTCATTAATAACAATTTTTCCTATTTTTTGAAAAAGATTAGTATTTTAGGATAAAATACACCGTGTTACGATATACGTAACCTTATCTGCTTTGTACGTTACTCGAGAATTCTAAAGAACTCGCTCCTAACGTCTCTTGTTCATTCAAACTATTCTCTCGCAATGTAAAAAGCTTGATAACGTTACTTGCATCGTAAATTATTATTACAATAGTTTAATAATCTAGCTGTTTACGAAGACCTGTGACACATTTAAATATCAAGAAAATCACTTTCGCTATTTAAATCCTTGCCAAAAACATTCGAAATATAAGTTTTTCATTTAAATTACAATTAAGTAGAAAATATTAATTACGCACTTTTAAAACGCCACTTTCAGATCATAGTCTCAAAAAAAGATGTTATGATAAACACCTACAGTCATGACTACTATGTTGAGATTGTATTATGTGAAAACATATTTTTCAATCTGTTAAAATATTATAAGGCGGTGCGAACGTCAATACTTCTGAATGTGTGTTATCTTCTTTGTTTTGGCATTGCGAAAAGTCTTGTACATACGTGTGTAAATACGTTTCATGCACGAAAGTGCGTTTATTTTTTCGAATTCTTGCATTAAACAAGTTATAAAACTAATGGTTATATATTAAATACATAAATAATGATTGTGCACTGCCAATGCAGTTTTTATAATTTTCAAAACGTATTTAAAGCTGGCAAATGCTTTAGCTCTTCTAGCTAGATTGCAGAAATATTATGGTTTTTCTAAAAGTCGAAAAATACAATAAGAAAAATTTAACTTCAGAGAGTAAAAATACACACAATTGTCTTAGATAATTGCACATCATCTAATGTAATACGTACTCTAGTTGCTACTTAAAAGCCAATTCCCAGATAAATCCCTTGGGCACTTAAATTATTCACCTGCAAGGATTTCTAACAGTATTACGGGAAGTTATCATATGATCTTACACATATATAAATATTATTTGATAGCAACCTGCTATTTATAAACTGAAGAATTGTTTCCTGTAAGCTCTAATGTTTAGTAGTAATGAAAACTTTTGATATCGTAGTTGGTAACCCACAAATATGTAAACTGATCTGTATAGACTATAATTCTGCCGATGCGATCCTCCCTTTATTCCAGCAATATTACAATTAATTACTGATGTTGAATAAGTGTATAGACATTGGAAGTTATTATTAAATTATGCAGTTGTATCAGATATTACGTCACTGCTCTAGATAATAACTCATCGTATAGTATAGTATATATAGTTGCTACTTTAACGTTAATTTCTCAAGAAATCCCTCAGGCATATTACAGAAACCTTTTATTATTTCATACGATCATACACATCTATAAATATTGTTTGATAACAAGCACCTATTTATGAACAGGTTCTTTAATTGGTGTCTTAGAAAATCTGGTACTAATCAAAAGCTAATTTGGCTGACTTCCTTTTCTTTCGAGAATTACAACTAAAATCAGAATTATTGTTGCTAGGTAACTGTATAAACGTC
Organism: Agriotes lineatus; assembly: GCA_940337035.1. Taxonomy (NCBI): domain Eukaryota; kingdom Metazoa; phylum Arthropoda; class Insecta; order Coleoptera; family Elateridae; genus Agriotes; species Agriotes lineatus. The sequence goes on along the minus strand of CALNHX010002567.1, from coordinate 159,922 downwards.
GTGAATTATTAATAAATGTTGTTTTAGCACACCAATACAACGTATAATATAGTAGGTACTAAAGTGGCTACTTAAAGTTTAATTTTGAGAAAAATTGTTGCTGTGTCAAATTACTAACGGTATTAAGAGAAGCTTTGTTATTCCATGCGATCTTACTCTTTAATTTTTGACAAAAAACAGTTATTTATGAACATTTTTATTAAGTCGTTCATTCAAAAGTATAATAAGGACAATTACTATTGGCATCTTATTTTCAGAACAAGCTCTCTAATTAGTCACCGTTAAAAAAACTTTTAAGAGTACTCGTAAATAGGACTTGATTTTATCTGAAGATTAATTTTCGCCTTGTTTACAGGAAGTTTAATTATTAACCAGTTTTTAGATTGGGGCCCCCTGCGTCTCGCCACACATATTTAATGTGCCGGTACGCACAAGGAGATCTAGATTAGATTTCTATTAGACAATGGAACGATTTTTTTAATTTCGTAGTCCTCTAAGCTAACTTAAAATATTTTTGAATTAGACTTAGACTTATTTTAAAAATATATAATTAAGTCGTGTGGGCTCATTTCTCACCATTTCGTGCCAGGGCATTTTTATCAGTTTTTCTAAATATATTAAGAAAATTTATTGCCGCTACTGTGGAAGGCTCTGATTTATGCAGGGCCGCAGTTTATTGGCCAATTTGTGCTTGTTCCCTAATTATTATGTATCGTTTTGGTGACGGTACAATAAATATTTCAACCCAATTTGTTGTATGGACAGAAACTCCACTAAATAAGTCCTTATCGTCGACATAACATGCATTAGTTACACGAAACAGCCACGTCACATTACAGCTTTCATACAAAATATTTCACATACAATGTGTGAGTCATAAATCGGAATAAGGTTCCCGCGGAGTTCAGAATTTTATTGCCAAGGTGCTAAATTCCACCCAACAGAAATCTCATCATTATAGTCAGCTCACAGTGCGAGGGCTCCGCTTTCTTATTATTAGAGTTTTAAAATCGAGCAACAGAATTCCCTGTTAACTTTGCCCTAAAATCGTTAACGCGCAAACCAGCGCCGCGGAAATTCTATTAAAACAGTTCTTAACATCGGGGTAAATAAGGTCCAGAATTAAGTTACGACCAAATAAAAATGTCACGCTGTTATCAAATTATGAATCATTATAAGTTCGCCCGCCTCCCGCTGCTATAATTACAGGGGGCGATTGCGCCCCGGCTGTTCATTAAAATCTGTGAATGCCACCCTTTGCTCTCGCGGTTTCAGCGAGATTTTGTTTGGGAAAAATTTATGGTACGGTGTACACCTAATCACGGTGTTCTCTAGCTTTTCCTAATAACGCTAATTCGAAGAGCGTGTGGAGGGAGATCATGGAAATTATAATTTCAGCCTTCATCCACCAAAATGTCGAATCTTTAAAATGCCGGCAACCCTTGTATACATAAATTAAGACTTAAAAGGCCTTAAAGCCGCAACAATAATAAAGGGCCGTAATAAATGTGTAAAGTTTTAATGCCAACATTTGAGGAAAACAATAGCTTGCGAAAGTGAACAAGACAGTTGATTTAACGGCCCTTCAAGGGCGTTGGTTATGTGCAGAGGGTAAAACTTGGCAGAAAAACGTGCACTTTAAATTTAAATTTGTCAGGATGGTTCAATAGATTTTAGTGGACTTCCATGAAATAACAATTTTTGGATAAACTTAACTGATAATTCGGAAAGCTCCTCTTTGAAGTAGTTCACATATTAAATTTCAAATAGGTTTTGGTATAGAGATATAACAAATGTTAAAATTTACACCCTGAGGCAATTTTTTATACAGCTCTCATCACTGAAATCCTAATGTTAAACAAAGAGCAATATTATTTTAATGTAAAGTATACAATAGTTTATGAATAATAACGATATTACCATTTAAAATAAGATCTATGTTTCTGGAAATTTTAGATGTTTCAAAATTATTTAATCTAAACCCCAAGCGGTTGAACCAATCTTACCATATCGACTTGATGCCCGTTTTAAAAAATACGAATGTGCTAAAATATATGCTTTATATTTTAACTATTTAATGTAAATATCAATTATTTATGGTGTACAATAAAAGGCGCTTATGATTATTATTGTATAGGAAAGCTTGCAGTCACTAAACTGCCAACTGTCAAATTTACCATTTCTACAAAAATTCAAAGATTCGTGTTATTTTTGAGAAGAGAGAGTTGTCAATTTTTTAAGAGCTATTAGAAAACAACTCTCTCTCTCTCTCTGTGTCTCTGTCTCTCTCCCTCCCTCTCTCTCTTTCTCCCTCCCTCTCTCTTTCTATCTGTCTCTCTCTGTCTCTCTCTGTCTCTCTCTCTCTCTTTCTCTCGCTTGTTGTAATATTCTTTATAGAAGAGATGTGACATTATGGTTTATGATAGGTTAGGCCAATATTATTTAATGGCATGCTTTATAATATTTTTCCATTTAGTTCCATCCTGGGCTGAATTAAAATTATTGTTTACCAAACTACCTGTCATTACTTTAATATCACCAGTCCAACGTCTTGGAGCCTTGCACAATTACTCTCTCCAAACTACTATCATGCTTACGTTGGATGTGTCCGAAGTATAGTAGTACTCTTTTTGGTATAACTATGGACAGCCGAATTGGTTCTTAGATTTCTTCCATCACAGACTGGTTTGTTCGCCTGGTTGTCTAAGGTATTCTCAGTACACGTCTCCAGCACCATAGTTCATATGCGTCGATTCTTCTCTTATCCCTTGTTTTGATCGTTCATATTTTGGAAACGTACGTCGTTTTTGGGAAAAGTGCAGTTTTTACTACATTTTTCTTTGTATTCAACGATATATTTCTGTCTTTCAAAATCTTCTCCAGCTTTTTCACCGTTGTGCGTCTAATTTCTGTACGTCTCTTGACGTGGCAATACGACGAAGCATTAAAAGAAAACTAGAAAAAACACTGTTAGATTAGATTCGTCTAATGAATGTGCTTAATAAGACGGCCGTTTGGAAGTGACAAATTTAAATATCTTAATATTATTAAATCTAGACAGAGAAAAATGTACAAAGTAACATTCCTATTTAACAAATTAAGTAATAACCAAAAATAATTCTCAATCTTTGGTTCAAAAAACATTACATTGTTGTAAAATCATTTCAAAGTGCACAATAATTGCATATTGAATACGCTCCAACATTTTGGGGTTAATGGTGGTGGTTGCTTCATGAATTCGATCGGTAAGGTCTTCTCAAGTTCGAACAGGAGTAACATAAACCAAATTCTTTAAGTGCCCTACAGGGAAAAGTATAAAGTGTTAGATCTGGCCAAGCTCTTGGACCAACACGCCGATCCATTTGTAAGCTAATGGTGGTTAAACAATTTCCGTACCACACCTTCATAATGTGATGCTGCACTATCAAGCTGCACCCACATATCGCGAGATCCTCCAGTAGGCCCGAAATGTTATAATTCAAAACCGTAAAACTTCAACTGCGAAACATCTGCTATATCCAGACCACTTGATTGCAGTTCATTGTTGATTTGATGCCACTGGGATGTGTAAATATTTTTTTCTTCAATATGAATGTAGGGTATGATTCTCACATTACTGTATTCAGAAAAATCCGTTATACTTTTCATTAAAAAAAAATTACTATCTATGCTCGGAGGTATTTCGAATTAAAAATTATTATTTACCGTCAGATTACAACGGGCTTTGAATCACTTAATTTGGTGACTGAATCTTTAAAATCCGATGACAAATAATTGTCCTACAGCTCTTGCCGTTTTTCACGCACCTGTACAGGGTATTTAAAGAAAAGATAACGAACTTCAAGGGCTGATAGTACTCGTCAACATAATACAAGAGTTCTTATGAACATAGGTCCGGAAATGAGTAGTAAGGGAGCTGGAACCGGTCTGAGCATAGTTAAGGATTACGTTCATGAAGTAGCGAATTTAAAATATCTAGATTCGATTTTCTCAAAAACTATTGATGTCAGAGATTCAAAATTAAAGTACCCTTTTTATGTGAAAAAGTCCAAATTTTTGGAATATCCAACTAGAATTGACTAAAATGTTGAATGTAAGCAGTTATGATACAAAACCATCCCTCCATTTTTCTATAAACTACCCCTTCTAAACTTGATACCAACTATTTTTTGAGGTCATTTAATTCAGCATATAAAATTACGTAAATATGAAAAAATACACGAAATTTGCTTCATCTGATTATTTCAATAGAATTCGTGTCTTTTATTATTGTTCTCAGATTTGTAGCTTTCTTAAAACACATTTCCAAACTTGTGATCAGAGAATCTTTTTATCTTATTTTGATTTTTAGCACACTGTATAATCTTATATATATTTCTGAAAGTCCTGACCCACTCACTCACTCACTGACTCATCAACGCCCAGCCCAAACTCTTGGACATAGAACGCTAAAATTGTACAGAGGTTCCCTTTATGATATATACAAGGAATAAGGAAGGATATTTTGAAATTCAACCCCTAAAGAGGTAAAATGGGGGTTCCAATTTTGTATAGAAAAATAATATTAAATAGACATTTCGACTTGAAACTTCGTAGAAGTACTCCTAAAAACAAATAAGCAAACACATATTTCGTGATTTTCCAGAAATCAACCCCTTAGGGGGTGAACTGGGGTAAACAAGCCAAAAAATCGATATGGGTGTCATTATTGAGGTTTTTGGGATCTTGATTGCGAAAATGGCATTTATTTTTAAGTCCAAGGCGGTTTCCTGTGTGAGCGAAGCCGCAGGCAAAAGATAGTATCTAATATGGAGTGTAGCTGGTAACTCCGTATCAAATAGGAACAAACAATACTGAAAAATCGCCGAGCTTATGCTTCTTGTAGGAGCGAAAAAAGACATATGATGGTAATATGCAGGGTGCCCGTTTTATAATGTAACAACTAGGTAGGCAACACATTTAACAAGTTTATGATTTTCACATATAACTCCTAATTTTAAGAAGTTTTCTAAATTTGGGAAAATGGGTGCTTTCACTCGGCATGCCTAGACCTTGTCCATAACAAACAAATAAGAATTATTAGTTAACTGTTAAATTCATGAGCGTGTTAAATGTGTTGCCTACCTAGTTGTTAAACGATAAAGGGACTGTCCGTATAAATCTGATTAGTAAATCTGCTCTTTAGGTATTCGTTTTCAACATGTACTTCTGTCGAACACTTTTAATTCGATTCCACTTATGGTGTAAACATTAAACATATACATTGCGCTTTCTATAGCATGTTAAGTAAGGGGCACTAAATAACTACGCACTCAATGCAGCTAGGAGTACAGTTACTTTGTTGGATAATAATAATTCATTTATTAGCACAAACAGAAAAAAATAAGTTAAATAATATAATACGGCAATACAATAAAGAGTTTGGTGCTACTAGAGAAGGAAATTTTGGGAACCCCTGCTAAAGAACGTCGATGGTTAATCAACTTCGGTCAACAACAGTTACTTTACAAAACTTGAAAATTCTTCATTTTTTAAAAGAGGGGTAATAAATATACAAATTAAATAATAAATCTATGTATGAGCATTGCGAAAATAAAAAATACCCAAATTCTGAAGATTTAACACGTAGGGATGGTGATAACATGAGTGTACCAAAAGGAATGAGCAATTAACAAAGAAAAGAAAATACATGGTTTAGACTTGGAGGACGTGAATATTTTTACTATAAATTATCATCCCTTCATTCAATAAAAAATTACGTTATTTTCAGTCCGCCAACTTTAAATAAATGTGATTAACTTAATTATTTTCTCATGCAACTCTATACATAAGAAAAGTTAATAAAACTATATTTTAGGATTGTGAAAATAATAATTTAATCAAATTCAATTTTATGCAAAATGAAGTCGAAAATGTCGAAATCGTTATCGAAGTCAGGTTTAAAGTTGTTCTGATTAGTAAAAGTGATGAGCCTTCTCAAAATAAATATTGTGGAATAAGTCTCACATAATGCTGTGTATAAATCGAACCATCAAATGGATGTTCCATCATTTTTGCACCTGCAAATATAAAAAACGTTCGACTTCGTTTAGTGAAGGAGAGAGTGAAAATTTATGAAGAATTTTGGATCGCTTTCTTTGAGATAAATTGTTTCTACTGATACTTAATATATTCGTTAGTCTACTTGGTGATCATTGATCAAAATTTTTTGAAGCGGCCTATCATTAGTTATATAACGAGGGCGAGACATGCTTATCGATAATTTTGCACACGCCAAGGGTCGAGTGCAATAAAAACTGTCCCGATGGCTACCCGCACCAAGACTCTTGGCACGGTCAAAATTATTTCTGTGTTGCCCGAGTTAAATATTTTGAAAATTATTACACAAAACCCGTAAAAATATCTATTCGTCTATTTATATATGACACTATCCATGTGGTCGCTAATCATCCCTTGAGCGCTTATCGCTTGATAAGCAGCCCAAGGGCACTTATCAGGTCATCATTTTGGAATTGGTCGATTTTTATAACAAAATGCTTGGTTCTCATTGGATGATATCAACCATGTAACAGTTTGGTGAAATAATAAAAATAAGTGCTTATGTTGCATCTATAATACAATTTTGTCTAATTATATAAATGTTGAATAATTTCCAGAAACGCCAATATCATAATGTGCTTACTGGTGTCACATAGAGCTTAATCGTGTTGCAAATCATCAAACGAACTATTTCATTTGAGCGCGTTTAAAAGGTCAACTAGATTACCAAAGTTGTCTTTAAGTGGAAAATTTGGTTTGTATGCAACTTCAGAATCATTCATCAGTCTTCAGTCTGTTCTTTACCACTTAAAAACCTTTTGGAGTCTATAATTGACTTTCAAAGCTCTTAATTTATTACACTAAACAGCTGTAATACAGCTGTTGGTACACGCCCTTCTTGAAATCTCAAAACTTGCTTCGCTGTGACCCATATCTAAAACAACGAATTTTACCCAGAAGGGGCATAGTTAGAAATGCAATATAAAGTTGCTGTTAGAAGGAAAGAGTGTTAGATCGCAAATACATCCAACTTTTTTGCAACAGATCTGTTTGCTTCATAGGTAACCTTATTTAGGACGGCGCGCGGGTTAGATAATATTTGGTCATTCCAGGATTACCCATGATTTCCTATACTAGGTTTACTATTACATATTACACAGGCCACATATAATAAAAAATTCAAAATATTTAAATCCATGGTGGATTGCGTAATGACTCACGATACACTAATTAAGTCTCACATATTTAAAATATTTAATAATTATAACATTTGAGAAGTATGTACTAGTGTTAGTAAACGGCATTGTTCGGAGCATGCATAATTGTCAATTAAAAAATAACCTTAGAATTATAACTGTGGTATGACTCAACTCATAGCAATTATTTAAAAAGTGAATGTGTATTTGCTCATGCCTTAAAAAAATAACGGTTACACTTAATGTCAACTTTTGCTGGATCTGCTAATTAGCAAACACTGTCATTAGTACAAAACATTTTAAACAAACGTAGATGTGTAATTTCTTTACAATGTATATATTACATCTTGATTAATAAATATTTAAAATAATTTTATATAGCTGATAATATTATAAATACGCTTATCTGTAAATAATGATTTTTCTGTCTGTTTGTAAATTTTTTTCTAGATACTTAATTCTGACACTCATAAAAGTTTAGAGAACCGATTAACGTATGTTTATTTTATTTGTACAATAAATCTTATACTTTACAAATCTTTTGTATGTTGAAATAGGCACAAATTTATTGTCCTTTAGTACTTTAGTCCTAAATATGGTCGAAATATTAAAGTGATGTAAAAATACTTGTCATTCGGAGATAATTAAAATCTTTTTTCGACAAAAAAGTTTAAACAGAAGTGGAATCAACATTGAGATTAAGAACTTTTTAAGAATTATTTGCATGTTTTGTAACCTCGCACTATACTTATGAGCTCTTCCTACAAACGTTGAAAGGGCCCTTCTGCAGTCTATTATTTCTTTCTATACTTATTAAGCCCGTGCATGTACACATTCCCTCTTTCTCTGTTTTACTGTCTCATTTTTTCTTCTCTTACCTATTTACATTTCTTTTCCGAATTATTGTTCTTTGTGTGTTAATTTTTGCTATTCTTACTAGTTTTTCTTTGGTTTTGCTGGTGTCTGTATATATTTCTTCTTCTTATTCAAATATAAACGTCACAACAGCTCTATTCGCCCTGGTTCTTAAAAATATAGTAACTGTAAAGCTTCTCAGAATATTTTCCTATGACAAAAGCATTTTCATATCATATTCCATTGACTAAAACATGGAAATACGGTAGTTATATGAAGCTGTGCGTCAGAATTTTCTCTACGACAGATCTATCTTTCGTCCTTGTAGTGGATTTCAAATATGCAATAGCAATTCCATCTTGCATTATCATTAGGTGCTTGGTACTATATATCCATGGTTATATACAATTTAATTCATTATTACACGCTCCAAAAAACGCGCCAATATTTTTCTAACAGTTTTGCAGAAAGAACAACACGTCTATCATTAACCCCTTCTATAAGCTTAAAAACGATACCTATATACGCGGAAATCTCCACCGGATACTCAGAACAGAATCGTGAGAAATCAAATAGATTTATTCACAGTAAAGCATATCAGCGAAAACGTTTCTTGACGTACCTTGTGAAAGATCGTTGATGAAGAAAGAAAGATTTGGTGGAAAGAATGGATAGATGACAGATGACATACTTGACATCTAGAAACGGAGAATACAAGAACAAAAACCCACTTAAATATAAGTAGCTCAATTAGAGAATAAGGAATCAAAAAGGCCAAACAAGGGTGGTACATAAGTAAATATACAGAGATAGAAGAGTGTGAAAATTAACACGATACGTTCAACCTACATAAAATGGTGTAGAAAGTTGCCGGATGTATTAGGAGATGACGAACCTGAGCATCAAGAATAAACACCACATCCGCATACTCTATGTAAAAAAACTGTTCGCTCATGAGCCATCGTTAAACACCAAATACGAGATTAACCGAACAATCAAGCAAGTAAGGAACGACAAAGCGCAAGTCTCAGATGAGATATATACTGAACTGCTCAATCTGCTAGAAGAAAATAGCACACGATTACTCACAAAGCTGTTCAACTTCATCTACGATAAATAAATAATCCCATATGACTAGCCAAAATTTCTAAAAGAAAATTGCGGATACATTGCAAGGACCACTGTACAATCACCCTGATGAGTCAGGCATTGGAACACGAGAAAATAATTCAGGCATTCAGAATACTACTATTGAGACAAAGATCTTCGCATAACTGCCGACTTGAACTGGAGCCAGAAGGCAAATGTCAAAGTGAATGACGGATTAACAAATATATCATTATCTGCAAAGGAGTACGGAAAAAGCGTATATAATTACGTTTGGTAGCTTCTACGTCGGGACGTGAGAATTAAAAGAGGCGTCTCATTACATTTCTACAAATTAATATGGCCTGCTCGCTTACCTAGCTAGCTTAGTATGCCTGAAACACTTAGATATCACAGTTATGTTACGAACGACCATTGTTTGCCAACACCAGGAAGCCGGCCTGCACCTGTGGTGTTCTCGAACTGAAACTAACTTCAAACAACATAGGCAAAAAAAGCCAATTTGCTCACACAAATATATTGATCTTTAAAGCACACATATAGAATCATAAAAAAAGCAAAAGAAAATAATACTGAACCTTACAGTGAATGGCCATTCCTAAACACAACAGTATTAAATAAGCATGAATAATATACGGGCAATAGTTAGGGGCCATAGAACATTGACGTTAAACTACATGAAAGTCCGCTGTCGGGTTTCGTGCATCAAAACCTGGATTTGCAACTACCGTACGCATTTATTTGTCTATGAAGCAAATTCCTTTGCGTTTAAACTGCAAACATGTCGCGGCCTGAGAACCGCTATGTCACGTATTGGACTCTCTCTGAATTACGTCACTCTGGGAATGACTGGTTATGTGCACTTCCTATGTAGACGGTTCGAATGGCGTCTGATTCGCAAACATATGAAGCAAGCTTTAAACACTATCTCTCTCTCCCTCTCTCTTCCTCATCAGCCGTGGTCTATCCACTATTTGATAAAGGCATCTTCAACTTCTCTCCATGCGACTCTATTTTGGGCAGTTTCAATCCAGTTTTTCCGCTATTTTTTTAATGTCGCCTGTCCATCTTTTTTGTCGTCTTTCTCTACTCCGATTTGTAAATCTGGGTCTCCATCCAATGATTTTGGTGTCATCGCTTTGGTTCCTGTCGAGTTACTTGATCAGCCGACCGCCATTTCATTTTTAATATTCGTTAGCTTAGGTCCGTCACCTTTGTTCTTCGTCTAATTTTTTCGTGATTTATATTTTCGCGGAGACTAACGCCAATCATGACTCTTTCCATAGCCCTTTGTGTAGTCCAAAGTTTTATCATACTTTGTTTTGTCAGTGTCATTGTCTCTAAACCATATGTTGGTGTTTGTCATTATACGGCTAAGTTTCTCAAAGGCAGCCCAGCTCAGACATGTTCGGTTTGATTTTCTTTCCCAATCTTGAGTTTAGTCCTAAGTATATGTATTCTTCTACTACCTGAAGGTGGCTGTTGCCTATGGTGACACTCTCTTGAGATAAACCCATAACTTTCGTTTTTTGGACATTTATTTTCAGACCCACGTGTTCTGATGTTCTGAGAAGCTGTGTTACCATGTCTTTGTGTTCTTCTATGTCGTCACTAATTAAGATAAGATCGAACCTTTGCAAGGCTTATTACCCCACTTCTTATTTAACTCACCGTGGGCATATTGAACTAAGAACCGCTTACACCACGTATGTAGCTTTGGGCAAGGCCCACAACCGACTGGTTCTGTCCCCCCTCGTCCCGCGATGCTTATTTATCGCTGCATATACGAAATCACGCTTAACTGAACAGACCCGTATGCGCCCGCTTTTTATGTTAGATTATCTTTATATATATAATTCTTCTGTACGTGTGTATGTGACTGAACTCCTCCTAAACGGCTGGACCGATTTTGATGAAATTTTGTGTGTGTGTTTGAGTGGGTCCCTGGATGGTTTAGATTCACATTTGGACTCGGTAGGTGGCGCTGCAATCGGGTTATAGGAATTTTTTTGTAAATTTTTTGACAAATTTCTTTTTTTTTAATTTTTAAAGATTTCCCGTATATCACAACATATAACCCCAAAATTTCACCCCCCCACCCCCCAATATTTTTTAAAATGAAAAAAATCGAAAATTCGAAAATCGAAAAAACTTTTGCTGAACCCGCTAATATCAGGCAGCGGGCAGGACGTCTGTCGGGTCCACTAATAGCAAGCAGCGGGCAGGACAACGTCTGTCGGGTCCGCTACTCCTTAGGGGGTGAAATGGGGTAATCTTTATATATATAATTCTTCTGTACGTGTGTAGGTGACTGAACTCCTCCTAAACGGCTTGACCGATTTTGATGAAATTTTTTATGTGTGTTTGAATGGGTACCTGGATGGTTTAGATTCACATTTGGACTCGGTAGGTGGCGCTGCAATCGGGTTATAGGAATTTTTTTGTAAATTTTTTGACGAATTTCTTTTTTTTTAATTTTTAAAGATTTACCGTATATCACAACATATAACCCCAAAATTTCACCCCCCCACCCCCCCCCCCAATATTTTTTAAAATGAAAAAAATCGAAAATTCGAAAATCGAAAAAACTTTTGCTGAACCCGCTAATAGCAGGCAGCGGGCAGGACGTCTGTCGGGTCCACTAATAGCAAGCAGCGGGCAGGACAACGTCTGTCGGGTCCGCTACTCCTTAGGGGGTGAAATGGGGTAAATAAGCCTAAAAATCGATATGGGTGTTGTTATAGAGGTTTTTTGGGACGTTGATTGCGAAAATGGCATTTATTTTTAAGTCCAAGATGATGGACATGACAAAATTAAAACTTTATAGTGGTGAAACGGGGTTTTAAAGACAAATTATTTTTGGGCAGAACAACGTTTGCCGGGCCCGCTAGTAATGATTACAAAAACTAAGCCTAAATAACAATGAAAAAGTATGCAAATACAAACTGGCTATATATATAAAGGTAAATATAAAAATAAATACTCCCGGCGAGGAACACCCTATGTCTGTTTCAATATTAAAAAAAAATTGTAGAAGATGCAAAGGAGCAAACCCAACAAGCGGGGTATGTCAGCAATATGGTTTCAAACTAAATACCAAAAATACAAACTATATCAATCACCCAGAAATCAGTGCCAAATCATGTAGGCATTTAAGTCAGTGATACTCCTCTGTAGAGAATTCAGAAGATGTAGTATTTCAAATGTACTTTGGAGGTCAGATGTTGGATTTAGCCAGATAAGCTTTCAGGACCATGAGATGAGTTCTATGCAGCCTTGACCTCATATTAAAACTACGGATGAGCTTGATGGTGTTATGTGCTTCTATTTTTTTTTATTCGAAATATTGACGTGCTATGTAGTAGCTGAACCGTCAGGGTCCGCAACGAAGAAGTGGTGGCAAACGAAGGTAAATAAAGAAGCAGTTGAAACAGTGAAGACTCAGAAACTGGCCTACTTTGGATACGTGATAAGTATCAAGAGACGTACAACGTTCTACACTTCAACATACAAAGAAAAATAACCGAAGAGAAAGGTCACGGAAGGATGAGAACGTCGTGGCTGAGGAATCTGCAACAATGGTTTGGGCTGATGACAGAATCACTATTTAGAGTCCCCGTCAACAAGATAAGAATTGTCAACATGATCGTCAACGTCAACTAAACGAATAGGGTACACCACGAAGAATTATATATACATCATTCTTGTTAATTGAAACAAGCTAACTGCTCCTCCTACGCAAACATTTTAGCAAAGATACGAAAATTGCTGTAATTTACAGAGTAACAAGGTTTGCTTTTAATTAATATATCATTTATGTAGTTTACAACGATTGCGTTTATAGCGAAAGATTTTTTATCATGCCTGTATATAAGCAGTTCTGTGTATTATAGTCTATTTATACTATTCGCCTTTTCTATTGAAAAAGTGATTTAGTTAAAAACATCAAATTTTGTCACAAATACTATGGAATAGAGATGTACAGTAAGTATTTAATAATTCGTTTTTCAATTGCTTTTCACCTTCTTCTTGTCAACATATTGATGTCTAAATCATCTTAGTTTCTCTAAATTGTCAAATTTCTTATAAGAGTGATGATTTATCTTTTGACTGTATAATTTGTGCAATGATTTGTAATTATTTAATTTTGGTTGACATGTATTTATTCTTATGTCGCTTGTTTGTCTATTTCAAGGCATAATGGCCCCACCCTATTATTTAAATCTAAATTGATGTTTGTGATTTCCTGCTTTCCAATTTATTTTTTATGTTGATTTTGCATGCTATGTCATAGGAAAACGTTCATTATACTTTATCGAAGGGATTGTAACAACCATAACTATTTTAATCTATTTTTAAACATTTATAGTTTCATCCAATTTAGAATACAAGACGGAAGGAAGTCTCTCGTGCAGTAAAAAGTAAGGAATTGTGTTAATTTTTAATTTCCTTTTAAAAGGTGCAATTAATGCGTGTCAATTCACCGAAACTGTAACTGGCTCACGCATTTACAGCCCAGATTGTTCTCTTATTGCATTTAAATTGGTGCCATTACGTAACCCTGAAAGAAATGATGAGAACAAATTATACAACTAAGAGTTACATGACGCGGTCAAAAATTCCTCGCATTTTATAAACGAAGAACACGCTCCTTCTGACAGGGGCAATTATTTCTGCGTGCTGATGCTAAAAAATATTAAAATTCGAGGTGTATAATGTAGGAGTAACACGAAGATTTCAGCGCTGATTCAAGCGCACTTTCACTTTTCATGAGCGCGCGCTGCTCGAACCAATAATAAGTGCAATAAATTTTAACCAGGTGTGGCCGGATTGCCTGTCCGTCAATGACAACGTGACATTAAAATTTTATGCGTAAAATTGTCGTATAAATCAGTTACTACGATTGTAATACGTGCACGTAACCGCACATACCGAGTGGAATCGTAAATAATAGATACAACTGCGAACGAGCGTACGCCAAGAAATGAAATTTAAGGTTAAGCCTGCGTTCGAAGGGAGACGTGACAAGCCCAGCCTTCTTTCTACATTTACACGTGAGTTTTGATTAACGAAGTAATCGGTTTATAGATGAGATTAAAGCAGAATTTCCCGAATGCTACACATTTCGATCACGCCTCAAGGGCTTGGGAAATATGGTTTGATCCGTACCATTTTTGTGAGTGCTCCTCGTCTTACAAAATTTGCTACAATATACTTAAATGAATTTTGGAATATGCAAATGTGACTCTAAAAAAAGGTAAAAGGTTCAACGTCATTTCAATGGGGGGACCTTCCGTCCCTCTTCAGCCAAGAACGGGAAACTCGGGATGGATGAAAGAAAGGAGAGGTGGGGACTGGAAGAAAGGTCAGGAAAGGTGGAGAAATTCTGCCCCGGCATTCACCTCAGAGAAGATACTCTGTTGTCTCAGGAAAACCACCTAAAAACCTGAATCAAGGCAGACGGTCGCGGGAATCGAACCCACGACCTCCCGAATGCTAGATAGACGTGGAACGCAGTAGGCTACGGAGCTCGGTGTGACTCTAAAGTGCACCTGCACAGCAATAGTGGAGGTGCTAGGTATAAAAAAACTGCAAATTGTGATAAGAAGATCCCCTTTGGCAGAAATGTAGTTTATGACTATACAATTCATTGAAGAAGGGGAGGCATCTCGAAACGTCGCTAGAATTGAAGATGGCGGCGGTAATTCAAAATGGCGTCATACAATAGAATTGTTTGCAGTTTTCTTACTAACCATCACACAGGAGTGTGTTTGGTGTCAATTTATATGCTTTTTAGGCCAAAAGTTCATTTTTCTTGTTAAAAATAGGCTAAGTATCAGTCGGCATTCAGATGTCCTTCTTATGTACAAAAAGGCAGTTTGTGATTAAAAAAATCGAACAAACTCTTCTCAGCTATCAGCATAGATCAAGCGCACGAGCAAAACGATTCTATAGTGAAAGGAGATGGAGGTGCAGTAGGATTAACACAGGATACATCGGCACTAACACGTTGGATGGTAGCTGGACCGGAAATTTGCCACTTGATACTGGAGTTTGAGTGTAAGATTCAGACAAAGGTCGAAGAAAGTAATAGACGACATCATGAGCAATATCACTCATTTCAAGTTAAATTTGTCACTAGGGTTCAAGCACTTTATGGTACTCTGAAAGAGTTCAGAAACCCATTTTTAGAAAGTGGAAAAGATTTTCTTGTCATCGACAGCAGAGTTATTGTTGATAAGGATATTAGTGCATCTGTTTATTTAGCTGAGTCAACTGGCATTACACAGTTTCACTGAGGAACACCTGGTAAAAAGTTCCTCAACACTATTTCAGCCTTTGAAAAAGACGAAACTCTCCCTCTTCAGTACTCCAACAAAACGCATAAGCAAGAAAAATTAAACTTTGAAGATTTTAAAAACAGACGTCCAGCTGTTTTCCAGGTACACAGAATCGTCAGCTAGATAAGCAGGACTTTTTAAAACTTGAAAATCAGCCATTTCCGCCTGCGTTTTCCAGTAATGGAGAATTTCGACCCAGCCATAAAAGTGATCTAGCACATATTTTAGAGGAAATTGTTGAAAAGAGTGACATTGTCTTTCCAGGAACCTGTCATGCTGTAAATTATGATGATGCTGTAAATTATGATGGTGCAGTTCTTGCCAACATTTTAAAGCCTCATCAGTCTTCAAAGACGTTTAATGATTACTATTACATTAACACATTTCATCTTCACATATGTAACGACATTGAGAGTTTTGGCTGCCGTAGAGTTGATTTAATTTGGGACAGATACATTACTCCGAGCATTAAAGGTGAAGCCAGAGAGAAAAGGGGTACAGGAACCAGGAGACAAGTGCTACCTCATGTCAAATTACCTACAAATTGGCAAGAGTTTTTAAGAGATTCAAATAACAAAGAAGAACTATTTTCTCTACTTGGATCATTAGCAATGGATAACATAAACAAAACACAAGTTATTACTACTTCAGGAGATAAAGTTGAAGGAAATGTCAGTGCTGTAAGTTTCTTAATTGGAGTGACTTTCCCTGGTCATGAAGTAGCACATTCAAGGATAATACTTCATCTCAAAGACATTGTAGAAAATGGATTGCAAAATATTGTTATCCGCTTTGTAGATACGGATATATTAGTTTTAGCAATTGCATACTTCTTTGAACTGTCAGATAAAAGCCTGGAAACACTTTGGGTTACATTTGGAACAGGGAAGAAATATAGATTCATTCCCTGACAATACATTAAATAGGTATTTTAGAAAAATGTGTAGTATTGTTGTACTTTTCAACAATTAACAGCAAAAGTGTCAATGATGTCAGACAAGAACTGTTTATGACATAAAATCGCCCTCTTAAAAATTTACCACTAACAAAGGGTGCACTACAACAACATGTTTTACGGAGTGCCTTCCAAGCTGGGCACATTTGGGGACATGCAGACCAGTGAGAAATAAAGACGCCTTCTGCAAATGAATAGGGTTGGTGGTTGGATGATGTATCATGGAAAATAAAATGGTCAGAGTTACCAGAAATTGCAGATACTTGTAAAGAATTAATAAAATGTACTTATGTGCAAAATCTGTAAAAATAAGTGCGGCTGTAGAAAAGTTGGACTATCTTGCACTTTGTTATGCAACTGCAAAAACGAGTGTGGCAAATGATATTATAAAACCTGAAGATTATAAAGTATGTAACTTTAAATGTTTTTTTTTTTTTTTTTTTATTGTCTCCAAATTTTTGTACAATCTGTCTGTGAGTGCAGACATTAAATACATCTTATGTAAAATACTTAAACTATTTCTTAAATAACTAAGTTATGACTTGAAGAGAAATGCTCCTGTGAGCACACTCAGAAGTTAATTTTAATATGTGTAATATAATACAGTATTGATATTAATATTTAATTAAAAATGATAGCAATTTAAATGAAGCGGGTTGGGAGGTCTGTAGGTTTGAACCTTTTTAGTCTTCTTCGCTCTTCTTCATCATCAAAGAGCGTGTTTGCCAGTTGATTAGGATGTGTTATCATCTTGTTTACATGTTTGGCACTGATAGTTGTTATTTCTTGCCTTACGGTGCGTATGCCCAGGTCTGTGTGTATAATTGCATTGGAAACATACCAAGGTGCATTTACTATAGCTCGTAGGACTTTATTCTGAAATCTTTGGATGATTTCTACATTTGATTTACTTGCAGTGCCCCAGAGTGGAATTCCATATTTCCAGATTGGTTGTAAGATAGTTTTATATAGTAATAATTTGTTGTCAGTCGTTAGTACGGAGTTTCTACCCAGGAGCCAATACATTTGACTGAATTTCTTCCCTAGTAGTTTTCTTTTGTTGAAGATGTGTGTGCGCCATGTTAGTCTTCTGTCTAAGTGGAGACCGAGATATTTTATGTTATCCGTGTGCGGTATGAGAGTTCCGTTTAACGTTACACCTGGACAGTTTCCACGCTTCAATGAAAATGTTATGTGCGATGATTTTGTTTCGTTTGCTTTAATCCTCCAACGCTGAAGCCATTCTTCGAGGTGAGTGAGGTGTGTTTGTAGGTTTTGGGAAGCAGTGATGGGATCTTCGTGCGATGCCAATATGGTTGTATCATCTGCATAGGTTGCAATGATTGTTTGAGGAGTTTCAGGTAAATCTGCAGTGTAGAGGGAGTATAATATTGGACCAAGGAGACTTCCTTGCGGCACTCCAGATAGGACTGGGAGGATGTTGGAGTGAGCTTCTTGATATTTAATTCGAAAGGTTCTATTTGTAAGGTAAGATCTTAATAGGGCATAGATTGGGTGGGGAAAGCTACGTTTAAGTTTGTAAAGTAATCCGGTTATCCAAACTTTGTCGAATGCCTGACTTATATCTATGCATACGGCTGAACAATATTGTTTAGTTTCGAATACACAGTTGATTTGGTGGACTAATCGGTGAATCTGTTCTAGAGTGCCATGATTTTTCCGAAAACCAAACTGATGATTTGGAATGAGCTGCTGTTCATCAATGAGTGGTGTTATTCTATTCAGGATAATTTTTTCTAAAACCTTTGAGAGAGTTGGGAGAAGGCTGATAGGCCTGTAAGATGATACTTCATTGGGGTTTTTCCCAGGTTTTGGTATCATCACAATTTCTGCTACTTTCCACTGACAAGGAAAATGTTCAATTCTTAATGCTGCATTGTAAATATATGTCAGTATTTTATATCCTTTTTCAGATAGTTCCCTCAGTACTTTGCCTGTGATAAGGTCAAATCCAGGTGCCTTTTTGGTATTTAATCCATTTATAATTGTTTCTACTTCCCACTGATTTGTTTTTTTGATAGGTAAGGACATCTGATGAGGGATATTCAAAAATTTAGCAGTATCAGCTTCTATTGTTGGTGAGTGAGATGGATTAGGTTGAAAAACCTTGGTTATATGTTCCGCAAAAGTTGTGACTTTTTGTTGATCAGTCCTTGCCCAGGTATTATCTTGTTTCCTTAATGGTGGAATTTGTAGTTGTGGATGTTTGAGTTTTCTCGTGGCTTTCCAAAGAGAATAGTCCGTGGCTTCAGTAGGGGTTAGTCCTTTAAGGTAGTCTTGTATTGATTCATTTCTAGCCTTGAACAGTAACTTTTTAAGTTCTTTTGCAAGCTTGTTATATTTTTGCTTGTCGGATGGAGCCTTTGTAAGTTGCCATTTCTTCCGAGCTTTCCTTTTTTCAACCAGTTTTTCTTTTAGTATTATGGGACATTCCTCTATTATACGAGGCTCTTCAGCGTCAGGTGTAGATTGCCATGCAGCCTGTTGTATGGCTTTAGTGAGATCTTCAACCGCGTTCTCTAAGTCTAAAATAGTTTTGAGAGGAATTTCTAGATTTAGTAAATGATCTAAATTCTTTCGAAAAAGGTTCCAATCCGTATGTCGGCTGTATAGTGACGGTTTTTTGGGTTTGCCAAGTACCGAGTTTAATGTAGAAACTATTATTGGTGTATGATCAGAGTTAAGTTCGAGGCATGATTCAATTAAGAATTTTTTTGGGTCCATACCTTTTACAACGCAAAAGTCCAGTAAATCGGGCAGTCTATTGCGATCGGAGGGCCAGTATGTGGGTTGTCTTGTTGTTAGGTAACTTAAATTATTTTTTTGAATGGAGAGTAAAAGCTCTCTGCCTTTAGTGGAGGTGGTTCTTGAACCCCAGGTTGTATGTTTTGCGTTGTAGTCGCCTCCAACTAGAAATCTAGTTCCCAACGTTTTAAAGAATGTAGTAAAGTCTGCTTGTTTATTATTGTGCCGAGGAGGACAGTATATTGCCGATAATGTAATTTCTCCTGTAGCATCCTCTATGCATACACTAGTGGCTTGTATGTTGGGAATTTTGTATTCCGCTCGTTCATGATGTTTAATTGTGCTCTTAATAATTATTGCTGTGCCCCCATGTCCTGTATTATCAGGGTGATTTGTATTATATACGTTGTAATTTGGAATTTTAAAAATGCTTCTATTGGTAAAGTGGGTTTCTGAAATTAGAAGTATGTCTATGTTGGCATCTTGAATAAATAGTTTGACTTCTTGTGCATGCTGGCACAAGCCATTTGCATTCCATATCGCAATTTTTAGTAATGGAGCCATTATTTATTAATAAGCTTAGACATGAGGTTTACGAGTGTACTCATTTGATCCATTAAAGTTTTCATCATTTGGCGAAGTTCTGTTAAGTCATTTGAGGGTTGAGCTGTGGCAATATGTGTTTGTTGACTATCTAGCATTACCGGTATGTTGGGTTGTACTCTTGTTGCTTGTGCAAACGTTATTCCCTGTTGAATAGGTCGAATTGAAATTTTTCTTTCTCTTAGGGTGGGGTAGAATTTCTGTTGTAATTGTTTATGGACTATACATCCTCTGTAATTTGCGGGATGTGAATCATTGCAATTAACACATTTAACGTCAGAGTCCTTTACCTTTCTAGGGCATTCAGTTGTTAGATGTTCTGCGGTACATTTTACACATTTTGGGTTGTTTCTGCAAAAATTTTTGGTATGCCCATATTTTTGGCAGCGTTTACACTGTGGTATTTCGCGTTTTGTATGTGGGGCCTCGAACTGTACTTTGGTATTTAGAAGTAAGTCGATCTTGTAGATATCCTTATTGTTTTCACTTGGTTTTAGGTCTATAAAGAAGATCGGTAGTGGAATTTTATTGTTTCGTTTTACATTCCATATGTTTGTTACGTGATGACCTTTTTCAAGCAGGCATTTAGTTATTTCAGTTGTTTCTGTTGTTGGATGAATATTTTTAAGTACTACTCTGAAGCTTCTTTCAGTTTTTGACTTATACGTATGAAATTCAGTGTTTTTTTCTATTAGCGCCTTTACAATAGTTGTGTATGTCATACTTTCAGTAGGTTGCACCTTAACTTGATTATTGTGTAGTGCTTTGATTACAAATTTGTCTTTAGCAATATTGTTTAATAGATCAATAAGTGGTTTTATTTGTTTTACTCCTGATACGAATATAGGCGGTGGCTTTGATTCTGGGCTTTTAGGAGCTTCTTCTTCTCCTTCGTTCATTTTATCTTCTTCGGAAAGAATATTATATCTATTGTCTCCTAACCAGTAGTCTTGTTTATTTGATGCATTAGATTCTTGCTCGTTTGTATTTCTAGCGCGTTTTCTACTATATGGGACATGCTGCCATTGATATGTTGTAGCTTGATTTGATAGGTGGGACGAGGATTGTAAGTGAGTTGGATTAGGCAAAGGTAACTGATTACTGATTTGTGGTTGACTACTATATATGTTTGCGTTTTGCAGGTAATTTTGCGGTTGCGAAAAAGATGAGTTAATTGGCATTTGCACTTGGGAGAAATTTTGATTTGGATCCCCATAGGGCTGACTGAGCACATATTGCCCGTAAACGGGCGGATACGACATTCGTAATTTGAAAAATTACTTACAGTTTATTGTAGAAATAAAATAAACTCGAAATGTTATTATCACGTAAACTTGACCACCGAGGTCAAGTTTAAATAAAAGATAGCTCGCACTCACAGCTGTACACAACCGTATGCTTCAAGCGCTCTAACGTGTATATCAACTTTAAATGTAAGAGTAAATTTTTGTAAAATCTTGTATAAGTAGGTATTAATAGAAACATGGTATGGTATTCATTCTTCTTTAATTTTACTCTATAAATGTGACTTTACGACTTTACAAGTCTCCTATGTTAATTTTATCCATATTTCTGATATTACAAATGAAATTGTTGGCCTAAAAAACATATAAATTGACACCAAACACTATTTTGTACGATGGATAGTAAGGAAATTGCAAATAATTCCATAGTATGACGCCATTTTGAATTACCGCCGCCATCTTCAATTCTAGCGACGTTTCGAGATGCCTCCCCTTCTTCAATGAATTGTATAGTCATAAACTACATTTCTACCAAAGGAAATCTTCTTATCACAATTTGCAGCTTTTTTATTAAATGAGCCATGTAGCACCTCCACTACAAGTATCAAATACATATCCGTCGGATTAGTGAAATTACTGCCAATATATTCTTGAACACAATTTTTAACAATGCCATTTTAAATTATTGTAATCAGATATGTATTTGAACGATAAAACGTAGAACTGAAAGCCTAATTTACTCTACCTACGTGTAATTGCCCTGCCTTTAAATAGCCTACAATTTTCTTAGAAATTGCAAAAATAAAGGTTCACAATGAAAAGTGCTCTAATGAAGTTTCGATATGTGGATAATGCCGTCGAGTAAGGTTAAATACTGAGCGATCATACTTAAGTCCTAAATACTTCTGTATAGGTACATATAAATTTAGAATAATACTAAAATCGTGCAAAATGCAATATAGGAAAGCAAAAAGCATGGTTTTTAGTTTCCGGTAAGCCAGAGGAGGAATGATCTAAGAAATGCCTATATGTGTTTCAATATGTTTTAGTCTACTCGTATCTACACGACTTATCTATTTTTTTTTCAGGTAGATATCAACTAGCAGGTCTTACAAATAGCAACTTTTATACAATTTTAAACCTTCCACTTTGAAGAAGATGGAACGTATGAGTAGAACATGGCGTTTTACATATATCGCTATAGGTTATGGCTAAATATATCTTTTAATTTATAATAAATTCAATATGTCTACACTCTACACCTGAAAGTCACTGACCGACAAACCTAAAAAATTATAGGAAATCACATCTTGATCAACCAGCTTTTCCATAGCAACATACTCTCAGTCAAAGTTTATCCAGGTACAGACATTACCTCAAAGCACAATCCCAAATATGCCCACGAGGCTGAAGAAGACGTAGAAAATACGATTTTGAGAAACTCCGCAATGTTACAGTGCAGGAAGAGATTAAAGAATCACTAAATATAGAATGAGCTATTCATCCATCGGAAACCCAAGTGGAAGAAGCGTAGAGTCCCGATCAAAGAAACTATTACCGGAGTTCTTAATAGTTGTTTAATACCTTAAAGACTGCAGCAAAGAAAAATGTGTGAAGAGATCTGGATATTGTAGCGTAGCGGTGATGAATGGCATGAACACGTATTTCGTGAATGAGAAGGCCATAAACTAAAAATGTGACTACTAGTGCACTACTAAATCAGCTATTAAAAGTGAAGTTCGCGATGTGACAGTTTAGAGAAAGTATCAATTGTACGCTTGCAATAAGAAACAAGTGTGATTGGTGTCGTCGAATTGAACAATAAAAACTAACTTGTCTAAACGTCACGATGCAATTTCTAGCACAGCTGGAGCTATGTCGTAAACGCAGATATATCGGTCAACAAACCCTGTTGCCCCAACTAACAATAGACCAGGCGAAAAGGGAAAGTCAACCCGGGTGGACAATACAGTCGTAAACGCTCGAAAAGGGAAAGTCCTTTTCAACCTCTTGTGCTACAATAGAACAAAAGGGAGCTTAGCTGGACAATCCTATTGTACTCAAAATAATAGGGAATATCTCTTCCATTCAGGCGCACTTGATTTAATATCAGGTTTTCTGCATATTCCGACTTGTACCATTTTGGGAGCAAAGTCGAGGACCGATGTCAGTTTCTAACGTCTGTTATTAATAAATAACTCAGTATTGAAAACCAGGCTACTCACAATTCGTATCTGTATTTTAAATTAATATTAACGAATTTGTATGTGTTGTATTTTGTTCTTGTGTTCTAAAGAAATAAAAGGAATGTTGTTGTCCACAAACCGTTGTATTTTATTGAACTTAATTCCACAGTAATAAACAACATAATTGTTCCAGTGGTGCAAACCACTAAAATATGATGAACATTCGACACACCACACGAATATTTAACAACTGTTAAATACGTATCTCGACAGCCACGCTGTCATCATCTGTAGGATCACTTCCATTTGTGATTTGGCACCTTTTTGCTGTGTAAGTTTTTCGTAGCTACCGATGATGACAGCGTGGCTGTCGAAATACGTATTTAGTAGTTGTTAAATATATGTATGGTGAGGGGTTTTAACGAATTTCTGTACCTCTGATATTTATTGAACATGAGTAGCCGATTGCTACAAACCTATGAAAAATTTAAGTAAACACATTTTCAGAGATGATCAGCGCCGTGAAAAGGCACATTTTGACGCAAATACGGTCATTCCAGATCAAATCCCCGTAGAACTCCACAAGATCATGAGCTCTGACTGTACGAAGACGTTTACCACACTTGCACAAAAAGTCTACCGCGAAACTTTGTAAAGCTTTTCATACCATTAGAATCATGACTCGCACTCTTAAAATCTTTCTCAACACAAAAGAAAATATCGGCGAAAATTAGTTTCACTTTAGATGTAATCTCGGTAGTCAAGAAGCGCTACGGTCCAAATTATGATCACATTATCCAACGCTGGAGAGTGCCATGTGTATGTGTATGTGTGTCTTGAGGGCTACACAATTTTTTTTGACAAATACCAACACGAGAAGATAATACATGCCTTTGAGACGCAATGGCAGATGATGTTCTTTCTTCTATAGCCTTCTTTATTCAGATTTCCAACTCTGAATATACTCGTATGCTTTCTCTCGCTTAATTTTTCTATATTCATTACTACATGTCTCCACGCTAACTCTGCATGCCTTTTCAAGTCATCCACCCAACGCACCTGTAGTCTTCTTGTATTTCTTTTGCCATTTCAAGCGCGCCAGTTCTGAATTACGTATTTCCAACAATTGCCTTGGTGCCTTTTATTGCGTTATGCCCATTTCTATTCCTATCTACTAAGTCTGTGACCTTAGTTGTATGACCTAATCAGATATTTTTATTTTTTAACTCATTCCGATCAGTTTACGTTCCGTAATTCGCTCTTTTACTTAATCTGTCCAAGTTTACATTGATTAATGGTCATGTTTGTGCGGAATATGTTAGGATGGGCAGCACGCAGCTATTAAGAACATTGGATCTAAGTTTAGTTAGGATCTTCTTGTTTTTGAGCACATATGAGAGTTCAACGAAAGTCATCCACGCCATATGAGGAATGGGATTTATTTCAGTTGTTTGGTCTTCTTTGATGGGCTTGATGGATTGCCCATTGAGAAAGATACTGGTAATAAAAGGCGACAACGCGAATTAAAAACTGACTAACAAAATATATTCAGATCAAAAATGTGTATGACAAGGGTGTACGATATCTCCATTTATGTTTAACGTCTACTTACAACACTTATTTAGGTAGGCCCTGGAAAACACTAGGCGAGGAACTAAAGTCAACACAAAAGTCAATAATAACAATAACAGCTAAATATAAAAAAGGCAAAAATTTAAAAATCCCGTCCATCAAGCAGTGCTGATCACCAACAATCAACCCATTGAGAGAGTGGTAAAGTTTACTTACCTCGGATGCACAATAAACGATGCTTGGGATCAATCGAGACCTTAGCTTAGAGATCAATAAGAACATTATATCATGCTATTTTTACCCTGCTCAATTATACCTCATGGAAACTACGGAGAGAAGATACAGGCACTTAAAATGTGGATATATCGATAAATTCTCAGAATTTACTGGGTAGAACAGATTACCAGTGAGGAGGTCATTCGATAAATAGGGTGTAGACCAGAATTCATGAACATACTAAAACGCGGAAAACTTAAGTATTTTGTTCACATTATGGGGAAGTACCGACTACTCTAAATTATTGTGCAGGGCAAGGTTGTAGAACGACGAGAACGTTGAAACGTGAATTTTGCCTGGCTTGCTTGAGTGTGTTAGGGATATACAGCCGATTTGGACATATATGTATTTTACTGGTTGTTCGTAGATTCTAAGAACAGTTCTACTAACGCGAGTGAAAATTTAACACGTGCCAATTAGTTGTGTGGATTTCGCAAAATGCAGGCGCTTGCCGCGATTAGTTGCCGGATAGCGGCGTTGGTTTTAGCAGGGTGCTTCAGTAGCTTTCTTGGCAAGGTGAGAAACATTGCTTTGTAAGTCGATGTCCTTCAGACGATACCGCTTAGCGCGGTATTGGAAGTAGCACCATAGGGAGCTTGAAAACCAATCCAGGCATTGAATAATCATCACTCAAGGTGGGTGAATCAGATCAAATTAGATTATTTGCCAGCGACCATTACTGGCGGGTGCATGGTTTGAATAACTCTTGGCGCGCTAAAGTGCGTACGTGCAAGCTTTCTGGTTTTCGGTGCGCACTAAGTTTATTCGCTGTGGGCTCCCAACAGAAAGGCGTTGTTGAAACAGCTGTTAGTGACGACGTATGCGCCTTAGACTCGTAGCATGAACAAGTGATAGAAACAAAGTTTTGCGCATAAATTTAAATACAAATGCGTATTAGACAAAACTTTTTCTGCGTACATTGACTTTGTGGTTATAACAAATGCGGAGTAGAAACAGCTATTAGCTTTGTGGGCTGGGATTTAGGCATATTATTAGTTGGCATGGTCTTCCTTCTACAGGAAAATACAGCTATTTGTTATGAACTTGCGTGTAAAAATGTGAGTAATTTTTTGAAGATAATATTTTCAGCTTAGCACGAGTACAGATAAACCTCTGGTTCATTTTGATAAGCGGTAAGTACTCATTGCTACTGACCTAGCTGGTAAGAAATGAGGAAAATAGTAATTTGTAAAAATGTAGTGCCCCACTACAATTTAACCCCCAACAAAAGGGCGCCCGAAAATCCCTATTATAATTTGACGCCCAACAAACGGGCGCATTACAGTTTAGCTCCACAACGGTGGGGCTCGAGCCACAGCATAACTGCAGCATTAGAACGTGGACGGGGAAAGTTGTCCTGACTTGCTAGTTTTAAAAAACAGTTTGGAACAATATCTACTAAACTCCCCAGTGCAATGAACAAATTTTGTACCTCCTAGTCACCTCTTCGAATCTCAGCAGGAATTTCATTCCTGAAGTTTGAATTGTGCTTCTATGTCTGTTTATAAAGAGCCATGTTACTTACATTATTGTAGACCTTTAATTATGTTGGATTCGAAGTCTATCTCTTGTTAATGAGCTCCCTGCTGCTGGAGTGATATAGTTTTTTTGATGTACTAGTAATTCTGTTACTTATATAAGTTTCCTAGACCTTTTACTAAATAATTAAAACTGCTCACCTGTCCAATATTCCGATTGCTTAGTCCAACATTCAAAGTCGTCTATTAGCTAGTCATTGCCATTGTTTTTGTATTCTTTACATTAACTTTAAATTTTAGTTGTCTATTCAAATATTTGTAAGCTTTTCTAAAGGGCATTTTCTGACCCTGCAAGTAAGACCACGTCACCCGCAAATCCACGCTCTTACATTTTTATTTCTTGCATATTCTGAAAACCCATTGGTAACTTTCTTCTATTATCTTTCTACATTCTTTTATTATATCGTCCATTAGTACATTAAATAACCGACAGCTAATAACTCGACCTCATCTCACTCCCTCAGTAGGTTTCAAGGTTTTCGCATAAGTCCAGCTCTTCTTCCGCAAACTGTGTTTTACTTTAGAACCTAGGTCTATGAAGCATTCATTGTTTTCTCATAGTTTCACCTCTTCTTCCTTAAACTTTCCTAGGTATGTTACTTTAAAGCTTGCTATATTCGGTTTTGAAACCGGTCACCCGGTATAGTCTTTATCAAGAAAGTGGATAGAAATCTAACTACTCAATTTGTTGTTCATTTTGAAATTTATTTGTGCCACCCGTTTTATTTCCAAAGTTAATTAAGAAATCAACTTAAAGTGTAAACTATTAGAAAGTTAGATATGAAAGTGAATGATCATATAGATTTTTTTAAATATGTAAGTATACCAGGTGACCGAAGCATCAAGAAATAGAAATATCAAACTAAATCACAAAAGCAAAAATTTTTGGTGGACGCCATACTTAGTAGCTATAGTTTAAATATGTCTGTCTGTGTGTGATTATAATTTTACTGTTTAAGTGATATCATAATATCAATAATTTTTAATATATGGATA
Source organism: Agriotes lineatus (assembly GCA_940337035.1). Classification (NCBI taxonomy): domain Eukaryota; kingdom Metazoa; phylum Arthropoda; class Insecta; order Coleoptera; family Elateridae; genus Agriotes; species Agriotes lineatus. The sequence goes on along the minus strand of CALNHX010002567.1, from coordinate 132,248 downwards.
GGCATGGCAGCTACAAAAAAGAGTTTTGGTTCAATGTAATATGTCTTCAGAAATTTTATAACGTTGTGGATTTCGTTAATTTGCAATGTAAATTCGGATTAACTTGCTGCTTTTTGATACGATTTTATACATTTTACTGTGCACTGGTTGAGATGTTAGTCAAAGTTCGTATACAATGCCTGTCCAGGACTTTAATTTACAGCTATTACTAAAGAAATTAGCTTCAAATCTTCTCAGTTAAGTATAGCCTTGATAGAGTTTACATAACCTCAAGATCCATTATAAATATGCCATTTTGCAGAGTTAATTAATATTTCATTTATAATTTTGATAATTTTTGTATCTTGTCTAACAATTAGAATTGACTCATGTTAATTCATAAAAGGGGCATTAAAGGTCGTGCATAATAACGGAAATGTCAGGCACCTATTCATCAACTCCAATTAAATTTTATTGATTTGTTATTTGAAGTAGCTATAATTGCGCATATATTTTTGCATAAACGCATTTACTTTTTCATCCTTTTAATTGTATTCGACGAGACGCGGCAAGCAGCACCACTCAAACGAGCTTGTTTACAAATTAAATAATCCAAGTAATTAAATTTAAAAATCAATCGATCCATAAATCACCGTCTCATTAAAATAGCTAATGAGCGGGTTTTGTGCGATTTTTTACCCTCGAAGAGCAAGTAGTACTAATTTATTGCCGCGCACAATTTAAAAACTCTGCAAAAATGGCGGAAATTAGCAGCACTTGCAAGGGAAATGTCAACAATTAGTCACCTTAATGCTAAATAATTGTATTTACGCACCGATTTACTATTAATATTAATCGAGTGTAAGCCATATTAATTAGCGGAAAGCGCAGTAATATATATATGACATAAACTTATGTTCGTGGTTTACGATGAGAATTAACCGTTTCTCTAACGTAGCATTAGTAAGTTGCCAGTTTTGATTTGTTGCTCCATGACAGTTGGAATTACCCTAATTTACTTGAATGCAACAGCTGATACAACAACTACCGAGCTGAACATGACGACAGTGTCACAATATCTCCATTATAAGTTATCACTTTGATAACGTCGCCGCGGCGCCAACTTCGCCCTCGAAACTTTGTAATTCTGCTTTAAAAATCCCTTAGTGAACTTCCTACAGGGGAGGATCAGTGAATTGCTCGAGAATAGTCAGAAAGTGATAATGGTAATTGCTTTAAGAGATATAGAAGTTTACAAGTTTTATTCAAAAAGCCGAGGCACGCAGAAACCCAATTCCCCAGATTTACAACAAATAAAACTATTATTTTCATGGTTTCTGCTGCTCGGATAGTTTCTTTAATGCGTCCGCTAATCTTGCTGATATTAAATGGATGCATGTTAAAGACGCCACACCCTTAATTGCAGCGCATTAAGCGTTGTACTGAAGGATAAAAGTTAACATTAATCTTCTCATATGTGCCGACATAGAAAAGAATTGCGGTTATGTTAACCTTGTCAGTTAATATGAGAAAACGCAATATAAGAAACGGAAGCTTTGGTTTTATTAACCCTCAAAGTTTATAAGTGCATTGGATTTTTTTGGGAAATTATTAACCATTTTAATTCTGAAATTCCGAAGATCGACCAAAAGTCATAGTTTCAATTAATAAAATGAGCAAGTACTTTACTAGACTTTTCTAGTATCTCAAAATAGAAAATTAAAAAAATCGAATCCATATGGAGCTGTGGAATGTTGGGGATAAATTATAACCACGGTGGTCGTAAAACACATGTAACCAAGGAATTTATTAAATCACGTATTAAAAATAATTTGTTTTTGGTTCTGCTAATAATTCCTAAATTCTTACAAACCTTTAATGACTCCCTAGTGTCTTACACACACATTTCGTATTTAATGAAGGATTTATGCTTACCCTATATTTTGACGCTACTTCCTTGTGAGTTTTACGAAACCTTGCAGCAGCCTTGCCATTAATCTGCGTTGATAATTGCGGTCACATGAAAGAAATATTAAAATTGACTTAGAATATCCATTGATCTCACTTTTTGATATTAGAACTGGCGCAGCTCCAAGGTTGCTCGCTCTTCTGCATTTTTGCGACGTAATCAAACAGAATATTGACGTTGGGTTTTTATTTTTTTATTAATTTAATCTCATAGTGCACGCCAGCGAGAGCTTTGATCTTGCTTCATTGCTAGAGTTAATAAAATCCGCATGCTTTGCATCAAAGTTGAGCACTTTTTTATATTTAACGTTTTTATGCGGCGGACGAGGTTTCTATTCAAGGGTATATTTTATGTATGGTAGGCGGAAGATGGAAAAGGTGGTTGCCATTTGCTAATTTTATAGAAAATCTGACAGTATTATTTTATACTTAATCGACTGCGTCTATTTTTTCATATTGACATTGGGAAGTAGTTTAGCAGACATTTTTTGATGAATTTGTAATTGTAGGAGTAGAAACTTTTATTTAAGTACGTCAAAGCCTCAACTTACTATAACTCAAAGAAAGGATGATTTATTTTCCTCTTTTACCATGAAAATTTAAATGTAAGTACACTTTCAAAAACCTTGCAAAATGATTATTTTTAGCAAGTACGTACTGCTTTTCTTGTTTGTTATGGACAAGGTCTAGTAGTGTGCAGTACCAGGTACCTTAGGCGCTAACTGCTATGGTCATATAATTATGGTCCTATTGCAATTTTGCCGAGACTAGAGAGTTCCGACCCTCGCAAGAAATCTTTTACATGTTACATATGCTTTTTTTATTAACATTTTTTTAAATCTCGCCGAGATCGCGGAACAAGCACGTGACCCTCGGATTAGTAGTCACGATGCTTAACTGCCAAGCCAAGCCCGGCAGGTGTGTGTTATTACTACTACTGTTAGTTATGACCTATCAATGTAGAATTGTCAAACTATAAAAACTAAGAATTGATTCCTAGTGCAAATTCTAATAGGATCGTGCCATAATTCGAAAAAAGTATAAGAATGACAAATAAATAATATATGTTAACGACAGTCTGAAATGCTGCCACCAACATTTATATAAAATATAAAGTAATATATAATGTTACCAAAGATATTAATTTAAAAATGCGATGGGTAGTGGCAAAACAAAGCATTGACATATTTGGAATAAACATACAGCGGACGATTTCTATATAGCTTCTTCTTACGGGCTAGTAGGGAGTAGTAAAGAATCTGTAAGTTATAGAAACTTACTATCTTTTTAATGAACCACAAACGAATAAGTGCTTAATTGATGGGAGAACAAAATATAATCCTAAGCTCTCTAAAACTTCATAAGTAAGTTGCTGCATCTGGTATTCGGAAGGTAATTTTTAAATAATACTCGTAATAGTAAGAATAAATAATTCCTAAAACATATACTGTCGTTTGGGATGCCGATACAAATATTCCAGTTCATTCTGAACCAGAAAAAGTACATACATTTAAATTAATAATTAAAATAAACAATCAGAAGTTGCTTAGGCATTCAATCCCTATTATTCAAGAAAACTAACTATATAATAACATGAAACCAAGTACTTGAGCAAATATTCGATACTCCAATCGTATGAAAGATTTAATTCTTGAAGAGTGCTCGGAAGCGTTTAAGCGAAGCATACATGTCTAAATTCAGGTAAACATAATATCATAGTCATAACTATCAATTAGCACATAAAAATTTCGTGTGAGGGGAAACGCTTAAACGTCCGGTCGCAATCAACAAATAAATACAGAGCACTAAAACTGAGAAAGAAAGAACAACGTGTACAAAATAGTTTACTGTTACATACGTATTGTCATAAAATCTGCTCATAATTTTAGAACGGGGAAGTAACTATGTTGAACGCTTCGAAAGACAGCTTTTGTGATCAAATAAACCCAAATAAAACAAACTGAAGTCACAAAAATGTTTAAACAACAATGTGATTGTGTGGCGATAGTTAATTACAAATATACATACAGTATAAATATTTCTGATCTGTACCATATTTAGGTCACAGTTACCAGCAGGGTGAACGACATTCTCTTGCAAGATTCAACTAAATGATCTGCAGGCTGGCAGGATTGCTTCCGTACAATACAGTGGCAGAGGTTTTTCTCCAGTCTTAGATGTACCCGAGCTGACGAAATACATTATGAACAGCCCTATTTTTAAAGGAGAGGTCATCAAAAGGGCAGATTTTCCTCATAAAAGTGTTAGTTTTGCGAATGTGCTTTCTTAGCGTCCTTTAGCGCGTCATTTCCGGTTCGTGGCGTGGGTAGAAGTGTTTTGTTTATGATGCGGAATACCTAGGTTTGATTATGATCGCATAGCAACAGCTTTATTTGCGTGGGCATCGAGAAATTAATTAAAATTTTCAGCTTGGTCAAGTATTCTCGAAGCAAGGAAACCGTTCTGGTTTTGTATTAGTCCCATCAGTTAAAAATATAAACCCATTGTATCAAATCCCGTTAGATAAATAGATGTACAGAGCGCTTACAATTGAATGTTTATTTTAAAATAGGACCTTAAATAGTAATTCATAGCCAAAGTTAATTAGTAATGATAGCAAAAGCAAGTTCATATTAGTTTTTAATTAGATCTAGCGACCTAACCCTTGGATGAGAGTGAATTAGAATTAGAAATTTAAGTATTATTAAAGTATAGACCGGCAAATTACAAAAGTGTGGTAGTTAGGGCTGTTTAATTTATTCAAATAATTAAAAATCACATTCAGAGATGCATTATACCCATAAAACGTCTGTCAGGTTGCTACAAAAAATATTGCAAAAACGAACCTTTTTTATTAGTAGTATCCGATTATTTTTGTACCTTTCTTTTTTTATTAATGAAGGTTGATATAAAAGCATTTCAATGAAATTTCGGGATGAACCAACAGCTATACCAGGTACTACTTCGACGAAAATAACAACTAATGATTACTACTTATCTATATAGCAGCGTCGGTCTTACAAAAGCGAGCATTAATAAGGAAACATTGATAAAAATTACAGGCTCAGTTACCTCTTACTCATTATTGAGAACGCCATTCTAGAATGATTGTTTTTCGCCAAGGAATCACTTGAAAAATAGTCACACGATCTTCATATATCTCGGCCGCAACAGAAGTGCTGCCTATAAAGGCATCAACGTAACAAATGATATTGATACTTACGTGTTTAATATTGTCCATTTTAACTATTTCTTTTTTGTTATTAGAATAAGTTATATTACCTATCCTCGAAACGTTATCTTACCAAAGGCTGATATTTAAAATTTAGTTTTGCATAGTACTTATTTTTTGGGTAAATGAACTTCAAGGGTCTGTTTAAAAAAATATGATACATCATAGACCTTTCGGTGTAAAAACCCTTCGATATAAAGGCGTGTTGTGCTTGATTGTCTGGTGCCTGTCTTTCTGGATAAGATTTTTATCAGCACCGATCGTGCACCATCGGTCCTATCGTCACCTTATCTTCATAATGCAACGATAATCAAGTAGTACCTCAAGCAGCGGAATTTAGCCGAGTGCGTAAAACGTCTAACTAGCAATCGAATTCCGCCTGATGGCACAGGTTTGAATCCTACCGACTGCGATGTTTTCTTTTCGTTTCGAATCAGTATAATTTACAGTACTAAGTGTTTCCTCTTACTGTTTCAGTATCATCAGAAACAATAAGATGTTTTTACCTATTTTGTACATAATTTAGAACAATCTTCAATCGTTATTCGATCTAGCAAACGCTCTTTTTCTTTATTCCCAACGCAAAGATATTTTAATTAGAATTAAACCACCTATTTGGTGGTCTCAAAAGGTAACTGAACATATAAACATAAATATTCGAAAAACTGCTTGTAAAAATCGAATACACTATTATTTTGCTGAAAATCGAACATATTCATAATGGTCAAAGTAAAATTTGGAACGCTGCACTCCATGCAAGATTTTGGCCTGAGACTTGGCTGGTCAGAGCTAGCAATTGTTTCTTCCGTAGTTCAATCGTCCACCAACAGTGTGATGTTCAAGCTCTTTTTTCTTGTTGCCCCCTTGAGAGTCTACTACAGCAGTGTGGCCCATTCAAAGTCATGAATACATGATTCAAGGTGGTCTATGCGAGGTATTTTCCCTTATTCTTCCTACCTCTACCATACCGAGATGGCACCGGTTTTCCTAGGTTTTTTGCTTCTTCTTTTCTGTCGTCTTTTTGCTTCCAGTACTTTCCTGCAAGTTTTCTCTGGGCCCATCCTTAATATGTGAATACCAGTTTATTTGTTTCTTTTCTATCTTATTCTGCATTGACCCTTCGCCGAACCTTCATTTCTTATTCTGTTCTATTTTGAAGGCAGAATTCGAAAGGGTTACGTTCAGAGTTTCAGTAATAATTGGTGTTCGGAATGGCAAGCATAGCTTAATTTATGTAGCTGACAGATTTGGTTTGGTGAAATCAATACAACAATGTGAATCTGAAATAATACAAAGAGGATTTGTGAAGTACGGAAAAGTATTAAAAGTTTATAAGCCAACCAACAGCAAGGTAACTGACAGGTAAAGGAGCAGTGTGAGCAAAGTAATGAAATAAGGCAACCTATCGAGAGAACACAGACAATTAGTGCAGTGCTAAATAAACTCATGTGCATCAGTGCAATTAAACTAAGCGATTAAAAGCAGAGCAAAATTTAAAGTGACAATTCCCAAGAAAACACAGTTTAGTATTTAAGCAAAAACAAAACTATAGTTTATAAGTTTAAACGTGATATCAGACTTCATTTCTTAAAAACAAATGTAAATCGTAATCACTAGTTAACAAGAATGTCAATTGTTAATAATATCCAAAAGGCTTGATTATTTTGTGTTGTGTGCCAGTTGAGCTGCACAGTTTAATGTAAAATTTTTGAATAAAAAGTTACTGGTGAGAGTCAAATAGTGTCGTTCATATTCATCAGTGTGCAGGCCATCTTTGTGACTAATTTTCCAAGTAATAACAGTGTTAGGCCTTTATGATGTAAGATTCTGGGCAATCTTTCCAAGCAGCATCAAACAATACAAAAGGTACACTTGGGTGCAATTTGCCGGCCGCCGGCTCAATCGGTAGTAGGGGGCGGGATTGATGTCGGTAGAGTTAATGAAGTAAACAAAATGCCCAGCGCCAACAATTTTTTGAAGGTACGACAATTGCACCCCGGTGAACTGTGGAGAAATTGTAAACTCGGTACCTAGCCGATAATACTCCCTGCAAGATGGCTCCGATAAAACAACCGGACCGTAGCTAACACAAATCATATGCAGATAATTTAAAATAGTTTAATTTCATGCAAAAATAAGCTATAACATTTTTACATTGACAATCTTAATTCTAGCATGAAATGAAGGATGAGAGCCGCCTTAATTAAGTAACACATGCACTAAATGTACTTACAGTTTGGACAAACATATACGTTACAACAAGTTAAAAATGGGCCACTTCGTCAGCGGCTCGCTGCGACAGACGTAAAGCTCTGGATCTGGGCGTCGTTGCGTTAGTGGTTCGGCGTCGGCCAAGAACGTTTTGCGGTCGTCGGTGGCCTAGGGGGCCGGCAATAACAACGCCGCTCCCACAGGTCGAAAGGCCAAACCTCGGGACTAATTACGGTACCCTCTTGTGCCCTAATTGTGCGCCGGCGACAAGGAGAAGCGGGCCCGTGAAGGCTCGACAAATCGCCTCGCGGAACGTTGCGGCACGTGGCCCGGCAGGTCCAGCGACTCCAGAGCGAAAACGCAAATTGCGGCAAACACGGCTCGAAGGCGAAATGTTGCCTAGTACGTCTTGCTGTAAGAGGGAAAACAGGGCTCTAATAGAACACGCACGGCCAGGCCTCTCAGCGTAAAATAGCTACTCACCCCAGATGGTTTTTGGGCGCAGAAAAGGAACAGCTCGAAATATGCTAACACCAAATAGATCCGCCTTAGCGAAGGAAACCAAAGTCCTTAATTGCGTTCGGGGGGCTTCATCCACGAAAACGTGAGGGCATTCCTAAGTTCACGTCTCCAACTCGACCAAATAGCCCTAAATAAGCATCCCCGAACTAGTGAATAGCACTAAAGAACTGCTCGCTTCGAAAGCTGGCGAAGAAGACGCGTAGCGAGTCTCGGCCTGCTAATGGTTTTTCCAGATAAAAGCTATCGCCAGAAGACACGGCCGAACGCCAATGCGCAACGCGCGGGAAAATAGCGTTCAAATTCAAAATTATGGCAGGCGGCGCATTCTGCACGTAACAACTCCCCCCTTACCAGAACAGAAAAAATTTCGCAGAAATTTTTTTCTACACGAAGAAATCTACGCCAGACAGCTTGGTCAGACAAAAAAAAGAAGAAAAAAACCAGAAAGGGCATCACCCCGCTAATACGCTTACGAACACACACACTTGAAAACCCAAACCCACCCCACGATAAGGCAACTACTTGAGAAGGCGGTAGTGACCCCAAGAGGCACCCGTGGCCAGATCAACTCCACGACAGGGATCGAGACGGCTCGTCGCTGCTGGGTGAAAATGCTGCGCCGGTGAGCAGTCCCGTAACGACCCATCGCGAGGAAGCTCCAACCCCAAGAACCCCTCAACATCACCCCGTATCCTCCCAAGTACCCCCCCTGACAACTTCCTACAAAACAAAACCCCGAGGCGGAAGCAAGACCTCCACAGTTGAGGTACTGTGAGACCGAAATGGGACAACACTAAGCAGCGAAGACGGTTAGGGTTCTTCTTTTGACGCTAAAGGGGAGAAGGTAACCCCAGGAAAAGAGGGCCACAGAAACCAGAGAAGTGATAGGCAGAGCCAACATACACGCCATTCGACACACATACTGACCGAGAGACCCTGCAGCGCCCCGAACGGCTTGGAGGAAATCTCTACAAGTCTTAATCCCACTCACACCCAAGATCCATTCAGCACCAAAGACCACAATCACACCAGTTCAAAGAGAAGTAAATTATAAGTATAGTCAGGTTTCATCGCACTCGCACCAGAGGATCCATTTACAACAGAGAATACATTCACACCAGACGAGAAAGGCGAGAAGCCAGATATAGCTCATAAGACCAGAAGGCGAAGGATGAAGGACTAACCGGCTCCAATACAACATTATACAACACGAGGACATATCAGACCGCGATAGCGGATCTCTACCAATCGTTCTTCCGCAATAAAAAAAAACCGATAGGGCCATACCCTAAAGAGGCCCACCCGAAAGTGGCCAAATAGTAAACCTCACCGGAGGGAAAACACGATGCCAAAATTCCTAAAGGTGACCTACCCGAAGATGCCTTGAAGACGGGAAAGCAAGTTGAATACGCTCCCCAAAATAGTGACCTACCCTACAAATGCCCAACCAACCACCCTAGCGGTATAAGAGGAGAAAAACAAGATGAAAGCGTTTCCTAATAGTGACCTACCCTACAAATGCCCAACCAACCACCCTAGACTCTATACGAAAGGGACACTAGTCCATAGCCGAGTCGTCATAAGGCTTCAAATCTTTGGCGTGCCAAGTACCCTTCATCACATTCCCATCCGGATCTTTAAGCTCATACACCCACCGAGAGAATTTCCGATTAATAATGAACGGGCCCACAAACTTCGCGGCGAGCTTGGCCGTGAATTGGCGTGCGGCATCCGACAACACGTAGTTCCTACGCAACACGGCTTGTCCAGGAACATACTCTAGGGGACGGCGGCGAAGATCGTAACGCGCTTTAGATTTCTCATACGCTTTACCTAGCCGACGTTTTACCTCTACATAAAGTTTATTGATGAGCGAGGCACGGGCATTCAAGTCTTTACTACGATCGAATTGGAGCTCAGGGTTCACGTTGTCCGGGGGAGGTTCGTGTTTAAGCGAGATCTCTCTACCAAAATTAATAAAGTACGGGGTCTTCCCCGTAACTTCATGAACCGAAGTGCGAATCGCGCAAGCGACATGAGAGAGATATCTGTCCCAATCTTGATGATGATCGGCGACATACGCGGTCAACATGGTCTTCAACACTCGATTTATACGTTCGGTGGGGTTGGCTTGAGGGTGGTAATTGGCCGTAAACGAAATCTTACACCCATATCGGTTCGCTAGGGACTGAAATTCGCGGCTACGAAATTGGACGCCATTATCACACACAATGCGCTTTGGAGCGCCAAACATCAGGAAAACATCTTCCTCAAAATGACGGGAGACCAAATTAGCAGACGCGGAGCGCAAGGGGAACGTGAGTGCGAATTTACTAAAGCAATCGGCCACAACCAGAATATACGCATATCCTCGCGATGATCGAGGCAACGGGCCCACAATGTCACCACAAATGACTTCCCAAGGCTTCGAGATAAGGGAATGACCTCCCATAAAACCAGCAGGGGCTCTTTGTTCGGGTTTAATGCGCTGACACGTTTCGCAACGGCGGACATACGCGGCTACGTCGTATCGTAATCTCGGCCAATAGTACTTATGCGCGATACGATGGAAAGTTTTATTTACGCCAGTGTGACCAGCGGTGGGGTCGTCGTGATTCTGCCTAATAACTTCGCGGAGCCGGGGTTTAGGGACCACGAGCTTCCAATGGTCTTCCTCATCATCCGCTAGATCAGGGTAGTTAGACCGATCATACTTAAACAGCTGACCGTTATTAAGTCGCCACTGAGGGAATTTTCGAGGGTTAGTTCCAATCTGATGACACATACGCCTATACCACGGGTCGCGAATAGGTTCGGGTGGAACATTAACTGTATCAATAACCGGAACAGCACGAGATAGAGTATCCGGCACAACATGCTCTTTGCCTTTACGATGGACAATGTTGAAGTCATACTGCTGCAGACGGACAGCCCAACGCGCAATGCGACCAACCGGGTCCTTAATATCGTTAAGCCACTTCAGGCTATAATGGTCTGTCACCACGGTAAATTTTGTTCCCTCAACATACGGTCTAAGTTTCTCTATCGCGAAAAGGACAGCCAAACATTCACGCTCAGTCGTGCTAAAGTTGCGTTCATTCTTAGTCAGCGAACGGCTAATGTAACAAATGACCTTTTCACCATCGGCCTGTTGTTGGGTAAGGACCGCGCCGATGCCATAACCCGAGGCATCAGTTTGTATTACAAAGGGCACGGAGAAATCCGGGCATGCCAAAATCGGGGCCGAAATCAAGTGTTCCTTGATTGTGCGGAAAGCATGTTCACAACGCTCATTCCATACGAACTTAGCGTTCTTCCGAAGAAGAGTCGTCAGCGGGCCTATAAGTGACGAGAAGTTTGGCACGAAGCGTCGGTACCATGACGCCATACCGATAACACGGCGTACCTCGGAAACCGAACCAGGAGTAGGAATACGCGTGATCGCCTCCACTTTTTCCGGGTCGACCAACAAACCCTTCGAATTCACCAAATAACCAAGATACTTAAGCTCGGGCTTACAAAAGTGGCATTTGTCCTTACTTAGGGTAAGGCCAGCAGACAACAAACGAGATACAACCTCCCGAAGAACTGACAGGTGCTTATCGAAGGTGGGCGTACAGATCACAATATCGTCAAGGTATGTAAACACATAGGGTTCTAAATCGGCGCCAACTACACGGTCGATTAACCGCTGCCAAGTGGCCGGGGCCGTATGCAAACCGAACGGTAGGCGACAAAACTGATACAACCCGCGATTGGGGACAGTAAACGCAGTTAAAGACCTCGAGGAGGCTGCAACAGGAATTTGCCAATACGCCGATTTAATATCGAGAGTGGTGAGGTAGTGCGCAGCACGAAGTTTATCCAGTGTACTCGAGACATACGGAATAGGATAAGCATCAGGCTGACTAACTTTATTGAGACGGCGAAAATCAACACAAAAACGATAGCTATCATCCTTTTTCCTGATCATAACAATAGGTGATGACCAAGCGGAAGTGGACGGTTCCACAATTCCCTCTTCCAACATCTTTTCCAACTCCAGATCCACCTGTTTCTGAAGAGCAGGGGAAATAGGATAGTATCGCTGTTTGATAGGGGGCGAAGTCGTCTTAATTTCATGCTCAACTAAATGCGTACAACCGAGTTTATCACCCATCTGCTCAAAAATGTTCTTAACGAATACGTCAAGTTGCTCGCGCTGAGACTGCGTCAAATGTTCGACGGCCTGGATAGCGTTCACGACAGGAACTAAGTCATCCTTAGAAAACGTCCATTCATTACTTCGAAGGTCCGGCACGATACCCATGCGACGCCAAAAATCAGTACCCAAAATTAAAGCATGTGGTATAGAAGGCACAACTATTACGTCCATAAAGCAAACTTTGTCGCGAAGAGTTATCGGGGCCGTGACAGTCCCTAAGCTTCGACATTCCATGCCATTAGCGATACGACACACGGGGGCTTGACTTGACTCAAGTCGACAATGGCCTTTTACCAATTCCCAACCTTCTCTACCTAGGATCGTGCGTGAAGCGCCAGAATCCAATAATCCAAGAAGCTTATTTCCAAAAATAGAGATCTGGAGATAGGGTCGCTCATCAGGGCCAGCATGACTCAAAATAAAATCTAGAACCGCTTTTGAACAGGAGGCCTCCATAACAAAACTAGTGACCTGAGGATTTTGTCTAACGCACGCTAGTCGGTCTCCTAACGGCGCTGAATTCCGTTTCCCGAACACGAAGGGCACGTCCTAATCGTAACGTCGGGTTTCCCGCAGCGAAAACAATGACGTCTCCTCGGCGAGGGACAATCGATAGAACGATGATTAAGTTGATTGCAATTCCAACAACGCGGTGGAGAAGCACCGACAGGATTATTCAATTTTGCGAAAGAATCTCTAGAGGGAGCGCAATTATCATTGGGCGAAACGGCGATCGTATGAACCCTAGGATGGGCTCTAGGCCTTTGATACGCGAGGTCAGGCTCTAACATGCGACTAACGTTAGTTGGGGGTCCACGAAACCCTTGAGCACGTACGTGTGCATCTTCAATTGCCTTACAAGTCTGGATCAAATTTGCGATAGTATGGATAGTCTCCAGGGCCAAATGTGTTTGGAAATGCGGCAATAAGTTTCGTCGGATCAAGCTAAGCCGCGTATACGTCGAGGGCACCGAAGGTAAACGGCGGAATAAATTTTCCATGACAGCCACGAAGACAGTGACCGGCTCGTCAGCACCTTGAGTGCGATTCCGAATCTCATCCCATAACCCGGACTCATAATCGCAAGGGAGAAAGGCGGCACGCAATGCCCTAACTAAAGCATCTCAATCACATACTGTATCCCTAATCGAACGGTACCAAATTAATGCGTGATCAGTAAAGAATTCGACAGCTGACCGGAAGAGTTGCTCTTTCGAAACACCACGTGCGATACGTAATTCCTCTATTCTTTCCAGAAAACTAGACAACCCCGAATGGCCATCAAAACTAAGGTTCCATTTATTAATCGGTAAGTAATTGTTACAGCGAGACGCGGGTTCAAACGCTTGGGTGCTATTTAGGCCCAAAGGCGATTGGAATGAACGAGGGTTACTAATGCCAGGCAAACTAAATCGGACTTGCGAAGGGAACTCGACAGGAGCTCTAGATTGACTCTGAGGATGATCGTGCGCATCATCGAGACTTTGCTCATCGACCTGCGAAGAATTGTCATCAAAATTTAATAAGTTAGCCACGCGTGAAACCGAAGGTGCTATAGTTTCGCTAACCGACGCTAATTTCACTTCCAGATCATCCATAGCTGTTAAGCAGCGATTATACAACTCATTCCTCCTATCGCACAAAGATCCCGTAGGGTTCAAGCGTTCCAGACGATTCGACACATGCAACAACCTAGTCTGAAGGCGCTTATAATCGTTGCTATTACGAACAAGATGCCCCAGGGCCGAAATTTCCTCCACTAAAATTCCCAGTTTCCGGAAACAAATATCTAGTTCCTCCTCAATATTCAATTCAATTCCGGGAAAAGATGCGTTCCCAGATTTCTCTAGTCTAATCCGTGCACGCAAGAGCTTACGCTTATCCCCAGAATTACCGTCACAACAGACACCCCTAATTCGCAGTTCGTAATCTAACTCCTCTACAAGAAGCCGATCGATATCCATACTGAATGATTATGACAAGAAAACCCAGTAGAAAATTGACAGATAATAAATAATAAAAGCGCGCGACGCGAAGGCACACGAGGGACGCAACGTGCAAAACTTTGATAACTAATCACGATCAAAGAATGTCTTACTACTAAATTTAGAAAAACAAAACGCGGGCTACCAGCGTACAATCGCAAGAAGTTCTCCAGGCACTTATCAAATAATCCAGAAGCAAAAAAAAAATTGAACGCGGTCCAATAGCAATAACCTCCGAACCAGAGCACAATTACATAAATTTGCAATATTTAAAATAATGGGTTAGGTTCATGCACAAATCTTAATAACTAATGGAATAAATATAGCTTAAAATACTGTTAGTACAACGCATGCAATATTATCACTAAATATTTAAATCGGCGCAAAACATCCTAACAATTCGAATGCAAAAGAAATGGTTCGCTAGCTACGGTTATCACATTAAATGGCAAAATTTGGAAACGCCAAAGCGCACTTAACAAAAACAGGCCTCACGTTCGGCGCCAAATCCTTCTTGTTAGGCCTTTATGATGTAAGATTCTGGGCAATCTTTCCAAGCAGCATCAAACAATACAAAAGGTACACTTGGGTGCAATTTGCCGGCCGCCAGCTCAATCGGTAGTAGGGGGCGGGATTGATGTCGGTAGAGTTAATGAAGTAAACAAAATGCCCAGCGCCAACAATTTTTTGAAGGTACGACAATTGCACCCCGGTGAACTGTGGAGAAATTGTAAACTCGGTACCTAGCCGATAATACTCCCTGCAAGATGGCTCCGATAAAACAACCGGACCGTAGCTAACACAAATCATATGCAGATAATTTAAAATAGTTTAATTTCATGCAAAAATAAGCTATAACATTTTTACATTGACAATCTTAATCCTAGCATGAAATGAAGGATGAGAGCCGCCTTAATTAAGTAACACATGCACTAAATGTACTTACAGTTTTGGACAAACATATACGTTACAACAAGTTAAAAATGGGCCACTTCGTCAGCGGCTCGCTGCGACAGACGTAAAGCTCTGGATCTGGGCGTCGTTGCGTTAGTGGTTCGGCGTCGGCCAAGAACGTTTTGCGGTCGTCGGTGGCCTAGGGGGCCGGCAATAACAACGCCGCTCCCACAGGTCGAAAGGCCAAACCTCGGGACTAATTACGGTACCCTCTTGTGCCCTAATTGTGCGCCGGCGACAAGGAGAAGCGGGCCCGTGAAGGCTCGACAAATCGCCTCGCGGAACGTTGCGGCACGTGGCCCGGCAGGTCCAGCGACTCCAGAGCGAAAGCGCAAATTGCGGCAAACACGGCTCGAAGGCGAAATGTTGCCTAGTACGTCTTGCTGTAAGAGGGAAAACAGGGCTCTAATAGAACACGCACGGCCAGGCCTCTCAGCGTGAAATAGCTACTCACCCCAGATGGTTTTTGGGCGCAGAAAAGGAACAGCTCGAAATATGCTAACACCAAATAGATCCGCCTTAGCGAAGGAAACCAAAGTCCTTAATTGCGTTCGGGGGGCTTCATCCACGAAAACGTGAGGGCATTCCTAAGTTCACGTCTCCAACTCGACCAAATAGCCCTAAATAAGCATCCCCGAACTAGTGAATAGCACTAAAGAACTGCTCGCTTCGAAAGCTGGCGAAGAAGACGCGTAGCGAGTCTCGGCCTGCTAATGGTTTTTCCAGATAAAAGCTATCGCCAGAAGACACGGCCGAACGCCAATGCGCAACGCGCGGGAAAATAGCGTTCAAATTCAAAATTATGGCAGGCGGCGCATTCTGCACGTAACAAAAAGTAATAATTAGCACATAGCTCTAGCTTTATCCTTGTCGAAGATGAGACCTAACAGATAGAGGGTAAACATCACAAATGGGACAAAATATGTAGTCGTTTAATATATTAAGTTGGGGGAATATACAGTGTGTCCCAGGATTGATGTTACAAGAGGTGAGATGTACAAAAAATTTTTGAATTTTATTTTAAGGTTCTGGGATTCGGTCCTCCTTGGTTTGAAAAGAATTTTAAGAATATTTTCATTTTTTGAAACACAAGTAGGCCTTGACAGGGAAGCGAAATAGCTATTTATGCAACAAGTGCTAAAAGTTGACGTTTATGCACGAGACATGAAAATTATGAAACGAAGCCGAAGGCTGAGTTTCACAACATGTCTCGTGCATAAACGACTTTTAGCACGCGTTGCATACAATATTTTATCTACGACCTTAATTTTACTGTTATTAATCCATAAATATCGATTTAACAAAGGTTTGCATCTATGACACTTCTAATTTATGTCATAATAAACAGTAGCCCATGCCGTGCGGGCGAATGTTTGCGAATGACAGTAGTCAAGGTTAGTTACGAAATGTAATCATAACTCTATAATAAAGCAGAACAGTTCCCAAGGTCAAACATATCAACTCGTGGTCTATGCGTGGTTACGATTGTGGGCGTGGTCTTGATATTAACAGCGTTGCCAGACCTGGTACAATTCTACGAATCTGGTACATTTTGAAACCGTTTCTACAAATTTATTTCGTACAGTGTAAATCTGGCAACAGGGCTAAAATCGTCGTGTTGACAGCTGGCCTTTAGTTTACGAAGAAGGAAACCCTCATTTCTGTTGTAGAAAAGTGAGTATTTGTTATTATATTTTCCATTTTAATTTTGTGTGCTTTTGTGTGACAACCTAAGATTTGCATGGAAATTTTATCTGGCAAAAACAGAGGCAATCAATGCGTTTCGCACTGCACAATTTTCATTATTATCAATCCTATTAACGACATAATTTTACTGTACATTATAATTACAGATACCTTCCTTAAAGGAGAAATTGGTGGAAAAAGAAAAGCAGCTAAATGAAATAAAACAAGAATTCCTCGACAGTAGGCAAGTCTTGTCTGAAAACTGGAAAGAAGCTGTAAATGAAGCCAAAAAGCAATACGAAGCGATGGATAGCGCGCTAGAGGTGAATTTATTAAAAGGGACGCTGTAAAATACCTTTATTAACTAGTGCGATTTCAGATTCTACATAGTATACAAACTGTAGTTCAACAGTGCCCACCGCTAGCCAAGCTGCAGAGAGATTTAGAAGAAACAAGCTTTCAGAGCGCATCGTCGATGCACATAGCTGCCCCATCCGACGGCATTGCTGAATTCCGTTAACAACTTAGAGATTTCTTCACCCATAAATAGTACTGCCTAAGTTACGTACTAAAGCGTGTGTTTAGTTATCACGAGTACGTTGTGAAACAAGAATTCCTCGACAGTAGACAAGTCTTGTCTGAAAACTGGAAAGAAGCTGTAAGTGAAGCCAAAAAGCAATACGAAGCGATGGATAGCGCGCTAGAGGTGAATTTATTAAAAGGGACGCTGTAAAATACCTTTATTAACTAGTGCGATTTCAGATTCTACATAGTATACAAACTGTAGTTCAACAGTGCCCACCGCTAGCCAAGCTGCAGAGAGATTTAGAAGAAACAAGCTTTCAGAGCGCATCGTCGATGCACATAGCTGCCCCATCCGACGGCATTGCTGAATTCCGTTAACAACTTAGGGTAAACGATAAAAAATGTATAGTCAATTACGGTGCGACTGATGTACATGGATTATCCGAACATTGTTTGGTTTATTGTGACTACCCTATTAAATGTAAATTGCATCGCAAAAGTTTTTTTGTATACTTACAGAGATTTTGCTAATTTTGATTATGAGGAGGTCTCTTCCATGGCACAATTTAATAAATTTAATCATAGACAGTGCGGACAGTAAAAGAATTCAGCATATGCAAAATACATGCCTGAGGTTTATTCATGGTATTAGAAAATTTTATCACATAACACATAAACTTAACGAAATTAAATGGTTAAATATGCACAATCGCAGAATACTTCATTCAGCCACATTGTTTCATAAAATTATCTCAAATAAAGTACCCTCTCATTTACTTAATAAAATTGAATTTAGATGTGATGTTCATAGTGTTAATATGCGAAATAGAAATTTAATTACGCCTCCATATCACAAAACTGCAATGTATGAGCGATCCTTTTCTTACGATATAGCTTATTTATACAATTCTTTGCCGGAGTATCTCAAAACCTGTTCACCTGAGAAATTTAACTCTAATCTATTTAAAATTCTACTTAATCACCAAATCGGTGCAGCATAATCACTCTCTTACATACAGTGTGTCCCAGGATTGATGTTACAAGAGGTGAGATGTACTAAAAATTTTTGAAATTTATTTTAAGGTTCTGGGATTCGGTCCTGCTTGATTTGAAAAGAATTTTAAGAATATTTTTATTTTTTAAAAAACAAGTAGGCCTTGACAGGGAAGCAAAAACTATTTTATTTTCAGGTAAACTACCCTTTTTGTTTATGATACGGCAAAATTCTATTAAGGAAAGTTGTTTATAATGATAAATTTCGGCGCTATACAAAATTTCAGAAAGATCTGTCGAATTAGGAAAAGCCGTTATTTTTTAAATTATTTTATTTTATTTTCAGGTAAACTACCTTTTTTGTTCATGATACGGCAAAATTGTATGAAGAAAAGTTGTTCAGAATGAGAAATTATGGCCCTATACAAAATTTCAGAAAGATCTGTTGACTTAGATTTAACCGTAATTTTTAATAAATGCAATTGTTTAATCCAAAAAATAACGTTTTAATCTAAGTCGCCAGATCCTTCTGAAATTTTGTATAGGGTTATAATTTGTCATTCTAAACAACTTTTATTAATAAAATTTTACCGTATCATGAACAAAAAGGGTAGTTTACCTGAAATTAACATACAATTATCTCAAAAATAACGGTTTTTTATAAGTCGGCAGATCTTTCTGAAATTTTGTATCGGGCCATAATTTATCATTCTAAACAATTTTTCTTAATAAAATTTTGCCGTATCATGAACACAAAGGGTACTTTACCTGAAAATAAAATAGTTTTCGCTTTCCTGTCAAGGCCTACTTGTTTTTCAAAAACTGAACATATTCTTAAAATTCTTTTCAAACCAAGCAGGACCGAATCCCAGAACCTTAAAATAAAATTCAAAATTTTTTAGACCATCTCACCTCTTGTAACATCAATCCTGGGACACACTGTATATGTTTAACATTACAATATTATTGCTCTACAGTTAGTGTCGTTAATTATTTAATATTTGTTATCTAAGTGGAAAAGCAGATGCTATTTTAAATAGTAATCTGAATTTGCCCTTTTGGTGGTGAAATGGGGGTTGTCGAAATTAAGTGTCTTTATTGCGCAAAGGACATTGGCATAGATGACCTAAATGTTCTAAAATGTTCAGGTGTACAAAAAAAAGGATGAAGAATTTAAATTAGATTATAACCATGGCTACTACTACCAGATACAAATGCAACTCGCTATTACTGGAGTTAATTACTGTGATTTTGTGGTATGGAGTAGTAAACATTTTTTCCGTGAAAGAATACATTTCAATGAGGTATTTTGGGAAAAAGAAAGCGCTATTGCTATGAAGTTTTTTAACAATGTGATGATGCCAGAACTTCTCGGTAGGGCATCCAATCCCGGGATCCCAAAATGTCGGTATCTCGGGATCCCTAATTTTTTTATCCGGTATTTCAATCCCGGTATTTTTCCCCAATACCGGAATTTTCGATATTTTTGGGATTGCTTTTGTGTGCACTGCGTCGCAGTTCGCAGAGTCTGCGAGTCGCCTTACCCGGCCTGGCCGGCGCCAGACATGGAGCAACACGTTGATAGATAATAATTAGTATGGTTCAGGGTAGTAGCAGTTAGCAGATGTGTCCATAAACGGCGTAAACTGTGTTCAGTTGTGTTGTCACTGTTGCTTGCATATTTACCTATTATACACCTACAAGCCTGTGATATATATGGATAATACTAGAAATACCGGTTCTGAAAACAGGAAATCCCGGTATTGAACACCGGAAATCTCGGTATTGAATACTGGAAATACCGGTACTGAAAACAGGGAATCCCGGTTTGAACACCGGCAATCCTGGTATTGAATACCGGGATCCAGATAGAATTACTTCAATACCGAAATCCCGGGATTGAAAATTCAGTTGGGTATTGGATGCCCTACTTCTCGGTAAATATTTCACAAATAAAGCAGTTAAGGATGCTGCAGCTAATACTGATTGGAATGTATTCAAAGAGTCGTTAAATGTTAATAATGGTACAAATTTAATGTTTTGTAATAAAAGTAGTAGTACGGAAACAAGGACCACTGCTCTCGTAGCCACGCAAACTAAAGATAACAGTATATATTGTTTGTGTAAGGGTCCTGATAATGGAACGCCTATGATTGCTTGCTGTAATTTGCACTGTTCCGTGGAATGGTTTTATCTGATTTTTATTGGCTTAACATCTGTACCTAATACTGAATGGCATTGCCCTTTATGTAGTATAAGTGAAAGTAATAGTATTTTGTATTATATTGGTATTGGAATATAAAATAAAAGCAAATAAATATTTGATCGATTTATTTATTATCACTTTAATTGCAGTACTGTAAAATAAGTAAATACAAACATCATGTTTTTAAAAGCACGACCGCTGAGATATGTGAAAAACGCAGGTCTATTTTTAAATAAGTAACCAAATGCGCCAAGTAGCTGCTATAGAACACTGCAGTTTAAATTGAAACTAAATGAATTAATAACAGATTCATCCATTTTCAAGTATTCTATAATGTATATTGGTTATTTATATTTATACAGTACAGTAAACATTGCGCTTCCATACTTTGACCAAATTATTTAAAAAGATATTTTTGTCAACTACACGGAAAAATTGCATGTTTAACACATTGGAAAATTCCATGCTCACGTAAAACTTTTACATTTGCTGGAAAACTCTCACTTTTCTTAACTTGTAGAGCAATCTACTATTAATTCACTAGCGATTTAAGAAGAAAATTAACTCGCTAGCATATAAACATTATAAACAGTTACTTATGGTTGCTATTATAAATATAATAATAATAATGCCAGTTTAAAATGCCAAAGAAATAATAATTAATCGAGTTATTTAACAATATCAGTAACGGCGTAACTGGAGACTTGAGTTACCGCATTTATATTTTTATGGCGCTCAACGGCTTAAACCTGAAAAGAAACACAGATTGCAGGCAGCTGAAAATTATTTCGGTGGAGCAAATAATTCTCACATATAATCTCATAAGTCACAAGAGCATTAATTCTTTCCGGATTTTTTTTTTGACTGCGTTCCAACAACGTCATATTAATTAGGACGCCTTCCAGGGGCAAGCGTTTCCTTTACAGAGACTTTCCATTTGAAAATATATTTTTTGGAACTTTTCCTTACTGCCAATCTCTAGCGTGCTTTTAAAACTTTCATTAGTGCAACAAAAGTTATTAAATTCGTCCTACATTTTAAATGCGGCATATGCCGCGGGGTTTAAGCTAGTCTGTATAATATAACATATACTGTCCCTCATAAATTTGTAACAAGTGGATTTTTTTATCATCCATTTATCAGAGTGATTTATTCCTGATACAAGTTTCTACATCTTCTCAAAATAAAAATGCACTTGCCAAAATGTAAATATATTCATATACAGGGGAGCTTCAAAAATATGCTATTTATATATCTAGGGAGCAAAGGTATTCATTTCCTCCCGCGTGTGAATTTAATGCCCGACGCGTTAGCGGAGGACATTAAACACACAAGGGAGGAAATGAACCTTTGCTCCAGTGATATATATATGATTTTTTCTTCAAGCGCATGTTCTATTGCTCGAAATTTCAAAAATTTTGCTTTAGCAAATCATTACAGTGACACTAGATTTCTGTAGTGACATTTTGTCTAATTTCCAAATCAGCATAACGTTGTAAAGCTTTGGTGTGATATCTATGGTGACATAAACACAAATGCTCCCGCTGGTTGGAAATTGACAGTTTTGTTTCGTAAAACTAGGGCGCAAAAGCCGACTTTCTATACAGTGAGTAGAAAAATGTTATTTAAAGAGGTTAAAAGTAGGTGTCAAACATAAAGTCACATTTACTTGCTCCGAAAACATTTTTTTCTGGTTTCTCCTATTTTTTTATTACCACGCTGTGTATTACCAAATGAAATACTTCAAAGTTAGCTTATCAACGGATACGATAAACGTGTACTGTCAAACCTGAGTTTCCCCTCACTTAGCAACCAGGATATTACGTGATTCGAAATCAGTGCAAACAAATTTCATTTTTGTGTCAAATTTTTAAATAATTTAATAACAAACGGACCAATTAACAATTTAAAATCAATTATAATTTTTTCCGTTGATCGTTTATTTATGGGTTTCGTTAATGTATAGTGAATCGTCTATTAATGACTCGTATTAATGAATGATTTTTTATTAATAAACGATTTTAAAAATCTGTTTATGTTGGTGGCACTGTAAGTCTATGTCAAATTTGAGGTTAGCACATTAGGTTTTGCGACGGTTTTGACACAAACTGACTCAAAACCTAACACGGCGCACCCATAGGCTACAGAACTCGCGTCCGCAAATCCGTGGAGATCTATGGAATTTAAGTCATCGCAAATTACCCGTCTCGGAATTGCCAATGAGTCATAACTTTTAGAACGTATGACATAGCAACATAAAGGTGGTTGTAGTGTATGTCCTATAATTAATTAAAATCGCCATATCCCTTCAAGATTTTTTTATAGAAATTAATATTAACAAAGTAAATGAATCTATCCGTTACTTTATTTCCACACTGTATACTGCAATTCTTTCCTTTTGATAAATTCACATAATTAAAACTATACCTGGTTATAAACTTTGCTACATGTATTCTGTATTTGGAACTTTGTTCTGTAAGCAACCTTAAATGAATAAATAAGTATACCGTGACAACTTTTAGAGAAATGTCTGGAACATTACAAAAACAGTAAGCTGGTAGAGCATTCATTCAAACTGAGTATTATCACAGTCTATATACACTATATACACATATAGACTGTGGTATTATGAACAAAGTCAACATTCGATTGCAAGATGAACCAACTAAATCGACCCAAAGACTTGATCAAGACATGGATTCTAACTATATGGTGCTTGATGTGCTATTCTAAAGCAATATGTGAATATAATGTACATCTACAATTTGAAAACTAATACATGAAGAGCTTCAGATTTAAATAGAATGGTTTTGTACTGTAAGCGTTTCTAGAACAATTATTATTAAGCAATGACAATGCTTTGACTTTGGACTAAATTAGCTATTGGGTTCAAAACAACATCTTCAATTATTTATGCACGACTGGGCAGAACCTTATATCCTATTTCTGAGGGTGTAATGTGGCACTTTACAGTCCAAGGACTATAAAGTACTTTACGGCCCGCTAAGCTACAATAAGGTTAGTGTGTTTGTCAGTTTGACGAGCGATGACATTGTAGGTTACCAACATTTATAAATCTGGTTTTAATTGTAAATATTCCCATTCGGTACACAATATTGTGTGTGCACTTCGTTTATGGCCTTTATCGTGTTGCAGCGCACACGAACCATACACGCCTTCTTACGCTCTTGGTACATAGATGACGATTATGAATCGACTTCACGATGACGAATGACAACAGGGATATATTTTGCAGTAGAAGCATTCAACATTTCTAATAGCTCACACTATTCTACATTATCTAATGTAATTGTGTGAGACCTTGAAAGCCTACTTTTTTATTCTGTTACTGAAACTTTCAATATTGGTTTTGTTCATAATCTTTCAGAGCTTCAAGAAAGAATCGCGGCAGCATATAATGCGATACCACCAAAATCGCTGCAAAAATCTTCGAATGTATGACACGACGAAGTATTTCGTGCTTGCACGAAATTTCCAAAACGGTGCCAATAGTTGGTGTCATGTTGCTTTTTTTTTAGTTAAATATAAATTACAAAATTTAGCACATAATCAGCAAACCTGCTATAAAAGAAAGAGTTTCCTTAAGTGTTTTTGGCCTTGAAGATTTCTTTAATTGCCCTGCCATTAGCTTTGCTCCTAATTAGAGAGATCGTTATCTATGAACAACTTCCAAAAAGGAAAGCGTTTTCGTGACTCACGGGTTACCCAATCTGCTTGTCCATTGGTTGGTATTTTGGAGTGGGGGTTAGTAAAGGATTTATTAATTACCTGTGAATTTAATAATTATCTTAAAACTGAGAATAGGTTTATGCAATTGCAAGTGCTAAGCGATTATTGAGGAATAAAGTGCAAGTGCAACAAGTGTGTTTCCCTTTGAGTTTCGGCAGATTACAAATTGAACTTTTAGTTGGTTAGTTTTGTAATATTAAACACATTTTGAAGAAAAATCAAAATTATCAACATAAATATGAACGCCCGCAACAGCAACTCGTCTTCAAAGACAACACGGTGAGTAAAACGTTTTATATCTTATCCATGTTTTTTTTAATTCGTCTTGCATTTTGCTTGTGCAGGTTCCCAAACTAGAAACGAACATAATTATTATAAAAATCCTTCACAAAGCATATCTTATATTTTTGCAATCATTTATGCCCCCTACATTTGACGAGCCGGTCAGTATGTATTTTAGTAAAGGTGAACGATAGAACTACACTAAAACACGCTGTTAATAACTAAAAGTTTTATTAGTATCTATGCAGTTTCTGTTGGTTTGTATTTCAAAGTTCAAAGTGTTTTCTGTTTTCTACCATTAAAGTAGAATATTATTCCATAGAGGGGTGGGTATACATTCTTCGAGTAAAACTATTTTAAATTATATAGGAAAAAGTTGTTCAGTTGCATGAAATTTCTGAATTGTTAAATTGATTACGTAGACTTCCATAACACCCTGTATTTGGCGATATATTACAACTGTTTACAAAAATTTTTTTTCAATAAAATATATTGATGTCTTCACAATTTGTATAAATCAGCTTTTACTGCTTTGTGTATATATTTTTCATGTTTATCTTGGTAGTAGAAATGAAAGAAGCTCTAAAAAGCGTTAAAAATAGCTAGAGCTACAGATAGTTTTTTTCGCGTTGGAAGCATTATCTACATAATTAACTTTTATTATTACTGGATATAAAGAGTACCTTGATTTCCCCTTTTCCCGAGCTTTTTTAGATACTTTTTTTACGACTTCAAAACTATTTCAGTTTATGTTAGTGACATTTGTTGCAATTACCTTTTTCTAAGTATAGGTCGGAACAGGACGTTTGGGCGCCAGCGTTTCGGCGCCAGGCGTGAAATGGGATTCTTATGTTATCGGGCCTCATTTTTTGATAATATTCTAGAAGACATAATTTTCTACAACTTTTGTTTACATTTTTATATGTAAGCGAATTAAATATCAATGTCTTTGTGATTATTGTTCAAACAACAGTTGTACAAAATTATGTCTTCTATAATATCCATAACAGCTATGTTTCTTCTAAAATGCAGGGGTAAGGAGATAATGCAGCTTTGAGCGCCATTTTGTCAAGATAATAATAGAAGAAAATACCAATTTTGCTTAATTTACTTTACATATTGAAAAATTTAACGGATAATCTCAAGCAACGCTTTGCAAGTTCATTGGTATTTTTTTGCGTGAAATTATTCCAGCGCCCAAACGCCGTCACCCAATCGCCGTTGGCCAACCGCT
The DNA here is from genome assembly GCA_940337035.1 of Agriotes lineatus. NCBI lineage: Eukaryota > Metazoa > Arthropoda > Insecta > Coleoptera > Elateridae > Agriotes > Agriotes lineatus. The sequence goes on along the minus strand of CALNHX010002567.1, from coordinate 106,517 downwards.
GGCGCCCAAATGTAAGGTACTGTAAGAAGGTGGCAAAATGAGAGCTTATAGAAAAATTAAGCTAAAGCTAAACTGATTATACAGAATACCCCGCAGATATCAAGGTTGTGCTCAGTTAATCGTGGAAAGGTGCTCACAAGTTTTTTCAGCCCAACAATATATAATTCCTAAAATTTTAATATATTGTAAAAATAGCCAATTTTCCTTTTCCTTCAAAGTCCGGTCCAGTTGCCCAAATAGCCCAAAATTCGGATCCGGGTCGAAGGACCAATGTAAAAACTAAGCAAGTCTACTGTGGACATTTTTAGTTTGTAGAACCAGGTTATTTTCTTGACAGGAGATGGAACTTATGTTCGTTGTTATAAGAGATAGAGTGGAATGGTCAGGCCAAACCAACCCTTTACAGACAATTTTCGCCTTCGTCAATCACTATCATTGCTAAAAGTATATTGAATTAAATTTAACATTACAGAGATTATATACAGTAAATATGTGTCGTGTTTTTTATATTATTAAAAACACGAGAGTATGCATTTAATACATCGTAATTGTATACATATTGTTTGTAACTGCACCTACTGGCCGCGCAAACTGCACACCTTGTCAAAGTGCTCGCTGTAATGCTTCGTAAGATGACTAGTGCGTTCGATAGAATTACAAAGTCTGTTTATAAACACTTAATCTAGCACACATTACGCAGCTCCTGTAGCCTAGTTGTGTGCACTTTTGGATTTACACGATTTCACTCCGTTTTAAACCTTTTTGCTAAATCCATGTTTAAACAAAATTTAAACAACATGAAGGTTATATTTTGGCCTGCACACACACGCAGCTGGTAGCAGAAGGATATTATAAAACAGACTGGAGTAGTATATCTTCTTAATAATGTGCAAGCTGTATTGTTCGTATAAAAATCGTCTGTTGGTGGCTTTTCAATATCTTTGTCTATTTCTTCGTTCTTTCTATACCTTTCTCATGTTAAAGCAAGTTTATATCTTTTTATACTTGTAATTTTTAGTGGTTGGTTATAGAATTGCGAGAAGTGCATTGGTTTAACGTTAAATGGATTATCTATTTCGTATAAAAACCACATTACTGGTCTTCGTCTTATTACATGACCTGCTTAAATTTTGCAGAGGGTTTCATTTAACTATGAAGGTAAAAAACTCTGGATCGTGTTTATATACAGGGTGAGGCAACATTTGCAATATTTTTGATACCATACGCTACATTTTATTTTTTACCAATTATATTTTACGGCACACTCTTTTGTCATCATCATGGATTTTTCCAAATGGCACTTTTACTTTTTTCAATAATTCTTATTTACTTTTCCACTTTTCACGATTTTTTTCTGATAATTACTTGATACGTGATAATTTTGTGATAGAACTGTCAACATCTTCTAATTGTTTTTTATTTCCTACTTAATTCATTTCTGCACATACAATTAGCAAGACACTCTTGCATTTAAATCATTTCAAGTTTTGCATTTTAGTGAGAAAATGTGCCATCCATGACTACGATTTTTTGTAACTTCGTAAATAAAATTCAAAAGAGGGTCAGAATTGACGAAAAAAGTTCTCGTATTTAAAAAAAAATAATATGGCAACGCTTGCAAAACAGTGTGCCAGCAAAAACAATTCACTACACAGGCCTTTAGAATAGTAGGACACTTTTTGGCTATAATGCATGGCATCAAAAATATATGCAAATATCGTAAGTGTTGCTTCACTTTGTATAGATATACGAGTATAATGTCTTCCAAAAATTAAAGATGTGGATCTTTTTATTGTTGATTTGAAAAGAGATTACTTTTTTTAAAGTGTGTGCTTTATTTATAACTAGTTTTAGAAATAAAATACTTTCAATTGTTCTACGGTTTGGGGAAAAGTGGAATTAGTTTACATGAGCTACTACAAACTACGTTTATTTCAATTTTTTTAAGTTAAAAAATATAAACGAAATCGACTAAGTATGTCTTTTACTGAGATTTTATTAAACTCTATGCTCTGTCTATTTATCTTAAATACAATCGTGTATCTGTGAAGTGATTACACAAAATTTGCATTTTAGTAGTTTATTTGCAACCCATATCTTATAATTTGATTTGAGGTGTATTATGTGGATCATAAAAAACTATAGCTTTTTATAATTCAAAAAGTGTAATTTACAATACAGATTAATAATTAGTAACTCAGAAAGCCTTAATTAATTTTGAGAAAGCATCAATTGTAATTTAGAGAGCGTCAGTTATAATCCAGATACCATCTTTATGGAGAATTATTATGTAGATACAGTGGATACATAAAATGTGTGTAATGTTTGCAATAAATGTAGTATTTTTTTATTAAAACAGGTGGATTTAAATTTTTGATTATCATATTTTGGTTGAAAATAAATTAACCTTAAAATTGTTCACCATAGAATTCAAGACATTGCTATATGCTCCTATTAAGAGCGTTTTACACGTATCAACTTGTCACCTATAAACTCACAGTGTTGAGGAAACGGAAACATAAATATCCAGCAAACAGCAAACTTTAGATTGTAACTTATTTGAAGTTTATTTGATGTTGAATTGTTCGTTTCCAAAACATGACTTACTCGTAATAGTTCATAACTTCAAGATATGTTTAAAACTTTATACACATCCTGTATATATGTATCTACACATAAAAGTCGTCGCTTAGTTTATAAATTACAATTTATTAATCTGAATTACAAGTTATATTTTCTGAATAAGAAATGAAGGAGTTGTAGTGTTTTATAATTTATTAATCACTGCCATGGCCTATCTTCTTTCGCGTAGCTCCAAGTTATTGGTTGTGGCATCTGAAATGCTTAAAAATTAAACACTAGGTCTTTAGTCTTGTGTCTAAACTTGTTTGCGTGTTTTAGATGCATAATAAGACTTAAATCACTTTTATATATATCTTACGCACATGTTAGCTTTTCTCGACGTTCACAGCGCCTCTGGTATTTGCAAGCCCAATTAAAGCAACGAGCGGCAATTTTGAAATTTATAAATAACAAAATGCAGGCAAATGTTGCTTATACTTATTACTATGATCCGTCTCAAAATCGGTACCCGATGAAGATACGGATTTGCTGGTGATATGAAATAATTCCTAAAGAATCATTTAAAAATACAGGCAATTATAAATAACATAAAAAAACGTTAATATTAACAAGTATATTAATGTATATAGTTGATATATTCGTATGAAGTAACAGGTTAAACGTTAAATGGTACAAGTTACATAATGCTTTCATATAATAGTCGTCTTGCGTTCCACCTTCGGGGTTAATGAATATAGTAAAACGGTGAAGCAACTGCTTCATGAATACGCCGTGGAGTTTAGACAATAAATTCAAACACAATTAGAAACAAAGAAGTAAAAATATAAAGCAACTTACGTTATGTGAATGGTATAGGTTCTCCACAACACAACACAAGCTTCTCTTCAAATTTAAGGCTTCTTACATACACAATAAAAAAGAAGTCAGGAAGAACTCTTAAACGCAAACGAAGTTACAGCCAAAATGTAAATAACGTTTCAGACCAGTCATGACGTTTAGCAGACCTCAGCAGGAGTTCCGTCAAAAGTAGCAGCATTATATTGTGCAGGGTACAGTGCCTTTATATAGACAGTGGCGACAATGGGGTGTCCTATTTTTGATTGGCTCCCTAGATCACGTGGTTTTAGCCGCCATGTTTATGCTAAATCACCTGTGATTCGTGTTATACTTTTGGCAGTACTGAAGTGTATTGTCAGTCTATGTCAAATTCGAGGTTAGTAGGTTCGGTTTTGCGTCAGTTTTGACATAAACTGACGCAAATCTTAACCTGCAAATCTCGAATGTTTTCAGTACTGCCAAACGTAAAACACGTATCACAGTCGACTCTGATCACTGATATAAAGATAGTTTACTTATGTCGCAACTTTAAATTTATTCTATTTCTCGCTATACTTCAACAATTGAAAAATATTATATTCCTAAACGTGGGTTTTAATGATGCACAAACTTTTATAAAAAGTTTTTTTAGAAACCAAAAATAAAGAAGAGTCCTATATGTTACATACGTTTTGGAAGACGCTTTCTATGTAAAGTTGTACGACGTCTCTCTATTGACACACCATACTATTACTCTAAATATTTATTTATTATGGTCCATTCTTCTGACATGCGACATGCTGCACTACATAAATTTCTTCTTTTTCTTAATTTATTTCTTTTTAATTCTGTTCATTCGTGTAGGTCGACAACTTCTACTGCAAAACTCTATTTCACTTGCATTGATCTTGCTGTTGTTATTTTTTATGATATAATTTTCTGATTTACATATCATTTTGCTACCTATAATAAACTCGTTTGGTATTACTAGTTTACCAGTTTGTTTATTTGTGTCGGTATAAACTCAAGCATTTGAACGTTGCTATTCCTATTGTTAGAGAATATCCGATTTATTTTCAGTGCTACCCTGTCCATTGGCCGTACATTCTTCTTTAACTTCTGTATTATGCAACTGAAGTCGTCATGTGCGAAACTAGCTATAAAGGGATTCACTTACGATTGGGACTGCCATGGATTAAGTTTCTACCCCAAATAATAGTCCGAACAGTGTCGGCGATATGGGTTAACCTTATAATAGTCCTTTTGTCGTATAGAATGGTAATATATGATTTTCCACTCTGGCTGTTGCTTTATTTGTTTTGTATAAGGTATTTACAATATTTTTTTACGTCGTGAATACTTCTCTGCATTGATTTGATAATTTTGCGTGGATTTTTGCTTGAGTTCACAAAGCGCAAAGTACATTAAGCCAGAGAATTCTGGGTGTTTGTTTATCCACAAAGACTAAGCGGTCCAAGTCGAAATTATATGTTAATAAGATTATACTACCTTATTATTGCATCAACTTGTAAACTCTTCTCACGATTTAACAAAAAATATTGCACATGTAGCTAGTACCGAAAGTGTCTCGAAATTGCCTACTGGTCCTGTAAAGTCTCACTTCCAGTACTTGTTACGTAAATAACTATAACCGTCGTGAGTGAAGGAATGTTTAGGGCACCGTTTCAGACTTACCGGCACACCCCGCATAACTACCCGCGGTAGTTGACATACGACTGATGATAGGCTGACAAGGAGTACTGGGCTAAAGTAACAGTCACGAAAACAATAATTTAGAGTTATTTGTGTTTTTTATTACATCTTCAACCTTTTATCGGGACGTTATGCCAATTAAGTTTACTCCGAAAACAGTAAAAAATTACAATTGCAATGTGTTTGTTAAATCATGCTTGAAGCTGAAAATTCAACTGGATAATCTTCTTTCAGAGCACCAACAAACAGAAGCAGAAGACGTGGAAGCTCCATATTAACCAGAAGCCTAAAATTGAAATTGAACGAGAATTTCATCCTCAGTCTAATCAGGAGCGGCTGCGACATCAACGAGCCTTGCGAAGAGGACCTGCAACCATTGCACTTGGCTCTAAAGCGACCTTCGTTACCCATAGTTCACGAGCTGATAAAGTATGGAGCTGATGTAAACGCCAGAGACGACTGGAAATGGACCCCTTTGCAGTACGCTGTGCGGAGCGGTAGTTTAGAAGCTACTTGCATGTTGTTGTTTAATGGAGCTGATGTTACCATAGCAGACTGCGGAGACAAAACGCCCCTGATAAACGCCTTGGATCTGAACCGAGAGGATATTGCTGAGGTGCTGATTAATTATTACAGCGATTTCTCCTCCACCAGCATTTCCAATGCCAGAGCCCTCGATTATGCGTTATGGAATAGAAGTCGCTTGGCTGTGGATTTAGTAAAGGCTGGTGCCGATGTTAATGTATCTAGAAATGATAATACTCCCATCGTTCGTTCGTTTAAGCATTACCGACGATATGGCCCAAGCTAGACCAAGAACTTCTCCTAAGCAAACGTCCTTGTTTTCTAACGTTGTACCTGAGCGAATGCATTTTTCCCCCTGATCAGTGGTTGGAATGTTTGTTCCTGATACTTTCCTCTCCTGTCGCACCGGATCTCATAGAAGAATGCGAGAACTCTATGAACCTTCTATTTCCTTTTATGTCATTCCTCTTGCACATTTTGAACGAGAACAAAATCGATGAAAGCAACAGATTGGCCGTGATTAATCTCTGTATGTCTTTGGGCGCTAGGGTCAGACTTTTAGACATGAATTACGTCTTGGGCTTTGCCAGACATAAGTCTAACAGCGAAGTCGAATCGATTATCTACTGTGGAAACATTGACATCAACGGCTACGTTCCGGAAAGTATTCGTGCACAGACTGCTTTCGTCTTGGGATTGGACGAAGAAAAGGATTCTCGCGCAATTTTCGACTTTTGCAAAATTCTCATCCGAGCAGCTCCCAATTTCCAAGTGTCGGATTGTGTTATCGACACGTTGAGATATTTTTCGGTGCCACGCTTTATTAAAAAGGAGTTAGACGACCTGTTCAAAGAGCGATTTGGCAGCGACGCACAGCTTGGTAAAAAACTTAATGAAATTCCTGAATTCCCGTCTTTGGCCGAGCTTAGTAGAAACGCTGCACGTAAATATTTAAAAAAGGTTCATTTAATAGAAAAACCGTATCACTTCCACAACATCGTAAGGAAATTACTAGTGCCAAATAGAGTTAAGGATATCATTGGATTTAAAATGCCTATCTATTAGTTGTTCGATCAGTGATGAGTGATACTGTGTAGACTATTATGGATATTTGTTTATACTCGTATGTTTTGCTGCGCCGAAACATGGCTTGCTAACAACATTAAGAATGTGAGAATACTACTTCAAAGAAAAACTAAAAAATGTTGATCGATTACCATGTGCAAAACATGTTACACTTAGCTTTATAAGACAATTTCATTAATTATACTTAACACGAATATTTACTTCATAATCGTCATATGTGTAATAACGTCATGTTTTTTAAAATTGTAAACTTCATGTTGTAAACTTATTTAATTTATTTGAAATTGCAAATAAAGCTATTTTTTATAAAGCTTTGCCTATTTTGTTGTAGACATTTCCTAACCCCAAGTGATTAATTTAATTTTAATCTAGTCTCGCGTGGGCTTGTACTACTTTCTGTAAGTTTATTGCCAATTTCCTTGTTCTACCAGTGCATTACAGGGAACATGATACTTTAATTCTGCTAAAGAATTGTTCAAGGTTACTAAACCTACTTTAAACTTGCTAAAAATTCACTGCACACTTGCTAAAGGTTTGCTGCCAGCTTGCCATTTATTGGAAACTCACTAAAAGATTACTACAGCAATTTGACACGACTCGGCGAAGGCCTCCCGTGTGAGCAGACTTGGCCGGTGTCAAGAATGACGCTTTACTTTCATTTATCCACTTAGTTCAGCAGTAAAAGGTGTAGACAAAGAGTGGCCCCAATGGAGCTCATATTTCAAAGATAGCGATTGGTTAATGCGTGTTGTTTTTATTCTAAGTTTAATAGTATATTATACATCAAGGTAGCGAAGCCCAGTATTATAACCTGAGCGCATATTAGATACTGAGCGCGATGTATCTATCGCGCGTGAAGGTTATAAGAGGATTCGCTACCGTGGTGTATATACTATTTTTTGCTCTACCTAAACGGCTTAATACCTAAAATTCCCAACAAATTTCGAAAATATTTTAACCTGACAATACAGCTCTTTAAAACGTCAAAATTAAAATAGTCATATTTGGTAACTTGGCAATTTATTACAGTTACTACGGTGAAAATTGTTTATTTTACTTTGTCTCCCAAGGTGGAGAAAAACAACTTCACGACCTAAGATAGGCCAATAATGGTGCGTTCTAAGACTGGTAGTGCAAAATAATAATTTGTTTCATTAGTACAAAAAATGCATGCTTTCTGGACAAGTAAGACAGATCGCCGGACGACGCGCAGCGGAGTCCGGCGAGTCTTACGCCTTACGGCCTTCATTGGAGGGGGCAACGTGCCAGATCTTCTAGAACCTGTAGTCGGTGCCGACGCAAAGCTCTCTCGCTGCGCGCACCTTCTGGCAGGCGTGGGCGAATGACGAAGGTTGAGCCCAGAGCTGGCTTGGCCGAAGGTTGATTGTTGGGGCTCTTAGGCCGCACATATAGAGTGCGTGACTTAAAGCTAGAGGTGTTAGACGCTGGAACACTTCGCCACTCATGGAAGTTGAAACGTTGGCTGGAAGGTAATAATTGGTGGGGATCGCAGGCCGCACATAGGGAGAACGTGCCTTAAAGCTGGAGATGTTCGAAAGGAACTCTGATTGCATGCGACAAAAGTGCACAGGCAGAGTCCTGAATGTTGGCGGGCATGCATTTTGTTGCGCTTATCGATACCTCACACGTGATGGTTCGATCTAGGGCAACGCTAATTATTAAAATTAAGAATTGAAAATTTTTTATTCTGTAATTTCAACGGTTCCATTTGGGCAATCGGTAAACTGTTAGCAAGCGCTGTTGATCACAGCCCCGGCCTTTTATGATCCTGCCGAAGTATTGCAGGCTTTATTATTCACAGAGCTTATTTAAGTGCCAATATTGCGTTTCCTTGCTGAAACTCGAAGCGGCCTTTTTATTAGTAGATTTGAATAAAATTATGTGCGGGGTCGAGATGTGTTAGCTGACAGATGGAAAATTTTAAAATAGGCCGGTCGTTATAAATTTTGATAATATAAAGAATGGCGCAGGATCGGTTGCCAGCATCATATCAAATGTATTAAAACATTTCCTGTAAAATTTCTAAATGATTTACTAAAAACTATCGAAAACTTTCTAAAATTACTTTTTGCAAATATTCTAAAACCGTGCGGTAATAATGGGTGCTTGATAAAAATGTTCTATAATTTTCTTAAAGTTTGCCAGAAATTAATTCAACGCATTCTAAAATTTACTGAAAACTTGTTATAGTGCATTTAAAACTTTTGATAAAGATGTGGCAAACATTTACTGCAATTTGACTATGGTTTGGAAATTTTATTTGAAGTTTTCACAATCTGGCAAACATTTCTAGAATCTAGAATCACTGAACATTTGCAAGGAGTTTGCTAAAGAAGTTCTGTAAATTTTCTGAAGACCTACTGGAACGAAAGGTGTAACAGACATTTTCGGTTGGAAATTGAAAGTTACCTCTTAGTATTTCAGACCAACGTTGTTAATAATTGTAGCTATATCAAATAATTATTTGGTAGCATCAAAATCGACTCGTCGGCTAATTCTCTCAAAGCAAAACAAACTTTATGATTACTTGGATACAGTTGCCGGCCGGCTAGTTAGGAAGACGGCGTGCAGCTTTTGAAGTACTAACAAATGCATCAAAAGGACGCCAACAAATATTTACTATTTAACGACAGGTGTAACCAGGTATTCAACTGAGCATTCGTAAACTCAAGCAACACATAATTTCCTGAAAGAAGTTCAAATCACGCACAGGTAGCAGTAACAAATAATAACACCACAATGTTAATATCACAGTATAATAGTTTCTAATTCAGTAGAATTCAGTACAAATATCAGATAATTAATAGTACAAATTGCTAATAATCGTTAGTACAAACGGCCGGTCTAAAGTTAATCAGTAGTACACATTTCAAATGCAAGCTCAATAACAATTTAAAATTAAATGCGGTTGCAAGTAACTTAGACGCCGCGATTGGGAAAATCAATTATTCAGGTACGCAGTTCATGAAGCAAAATGTACATAGAATCCGACATCCGAATTGGTAGCAATCGGGTGAGCCTCTAACACTGGTTCACTGATCTCATCTTGTCTAATTTCACTTAAACGAAAGAAAGACAAAACTTGATCTTAGCTCCCTTTGAGCCCCTTCTGCACGCTATGTGATGATGCAGATAAGTGAAAACCCACACATCCAAAAGATTGGAATGCAGGTGAATGACACGTGAAGCGCATATAAAATCCGCCAACTAGGCGCGAGAAACAAATTCTCTACAGAACTATCCGGGATACACCAATCTGCAACTTTTGCTGGGGCCATAAACCGCAACAGCCATATTCTGTAAGCCCGTAATGCCGCAGGGTGATTTCAAAGACGCTACAGCCAAGTCACTATTCCGGCTTTGTACAGGAATAATCTATAATATCTTTTAGCAGCGAGAGACTCAAATAAATTTAAAAATGTCTAGATTCACTACGCGGTTTTCTGTTAAACTTCACTGGTATTATTGTTTTTAAAATAAAGTCACCGCTGAAAAACAATGTTTACTTTTTGATGTAGGAATCTGACATTTCAATGACTTACAATTCAATTATTATCATGTTTTCTAACAATTCCCAAGCAAACACTATCCATATAGGTAGCTGGAAAACACTTACCTAAATCAATTGGTAATTCAGCTAGTGGATTTTGTGATGTGATACTCTTCATTGAAAAGATTGGTCTGTGCATTCTTGAGATATTATATTGCCCAAAACAACCTTGTATTTATAATATCCTCCATGAATTATACATTTATTGTAATAACAATAACAACATCATTTTGTAACAGACAGTGGGTTAACTGTCGTATACATGTATTAAGAAATGTACTCAGAGGCTTCAGATTATTATTTCTACTAAACATTTAAACTGCAACAGATCTACCACAAGTCATGTTTTAAATTTTAGTTTAGAATTTAGAAAGTGCATTTCAAATCTTACAATAACAGAACGGACCAGTTTCTAAATCACTAATAGATGATATACAATTAGGACATAGTAAGGCACGGTTATGTAAGGGTAGTTTAGGATTGTACACGGAAAAAAAATGTAGGAGACCTTTTAAAGTAGAATGTGGGATGTCATGGTTTACAATTTATTCGGCTAATTGTTGTAGAAAAATATTTTATATACGACCAATTAATAATTGCGTTTTTAGACTTCATTTTGAGGCGTAAAGCAAGTTTTTTCGCCATCGAGAGAAAACATTCTTTTTTTCCCGCTGACGTCATTTTAGCTATTCTTCAAAGAACATACTCATAAAAATCAGTTACAACGGTACTATTCAGCTAAAATAACTGTAAGAATTGCTGTAGTTTTTAACCCTTTAGCGGGCAAAATAAGATTTAAAAAAATGAAATTAATTTTGTATACATTCTCTAAGATGCCAGGAAACAGATAAACAATGTTTTTGTCAAAATTGTATTGTCATTTTTTTAAAGATGCTGGTAAACCGTTTTACCAGTGAGCATTCAAGACAAAATATGTTGTGAATTCTCACTGGTATAACAGATGGTGTAATACAAAAACTCTTCACAGTTCGTGTGGTTACACAATAGTATACGTTTGTTGACAGAGAAAAGGATAGATACCCTAAACTCAGTACTGGGCACAATATTCCGAGCTACTGGTTCAGGATAGAAAAACCACTTGTATCTTGTCAGACGTTTCGAAATTATTTATTTCTTTATCAATGACCTGTAGAAAGATTACCAGTTGTAACTGATAGTAGTATTGGATGCAGTTTAAGTTCTTACTGAAAAGTACTTGTGAACCTTAGGTTAGATGTTAACATGTGCAGATGGAAATTTGTTTTTTAAATTTATGATGAAATTGGTAAAGCCGCAGTTTCCTAACAATAGAAGCAATTAAACATGACTCGAAGTTATGATTACACAAACACAATACAAAACGAGTTTAAAATTAGTTAGAAATGTAAAATTTAGGATATGGCTTGCCAAGGTCGTGATAGGTGCATAAAATGCAGGCTGTCCGAATTCCTTCGGTTTGCGCATGCGCACTATTACAAACGTCTAAAGAATACGAGGATAGTCCGAAAAATTTTTTGTCGGATGTATTTAAACTATTACTAGAAATTCAAAAAAAATATATTGCTAGCCGTAGATAACAAAGAGAGATAGGAAAGACTGAAACTGTCTATATCTTTTTTTAATTGTTTAAAGTTCATTTGCTAATTTTTCTTTTTATATTAATTTCCACTGATGTAAAGATATCGATTTTAATTTTGGCATACATGCTTACTATTATGTACCACACTAGTAATTTTTTTTGATACAGTAGCCTTTACTGTAAGAAGCACTTTACCCATACCTGAAAACTCTTTTTAGCTCTAACTTTGTTACCTATCACATTTATTTCAATTTTAGGTTACCATCCGAAAGGGAATTACAAACCGTAAAAATTAAGTGCTGTTAGTTCATAAGCGTAAAATCAACCGTTTACCTTAACATGTTCATCAAAGGTTTTTGGTTGACATTAAGACGTGCAATTATCAAGTAGCCATAATCACAAAAACAATGGGTAATGATTGTGATCTAGTAAACAACACTGATAAATCAATTGATGACGTCGGTGACATTTTTTTTCTCCTTTGTGCTTACGAAAATGCTGCGACATAACGAACATTTCAGCATTGGAGAACTCGTTGTCGTGGCATTTTTGTTAGCATAAAAGAACAAATTTTTATGTTACTAATGTCATTAATGATTTATCGTTGTTGTTTAGTAGATCACAATCACTATTCACTAACCATTACTTTTGTGATCATGGCTAGGTACTTGATAATCGCACGTCTGAAAACATTTGACGAGCATTTTAAGGTAAACAGTTGCTTTTAAGCTTATGAACTGAGAGTATTTTATTTTTAGGTTTTTCAATTCCCTTTTGGATAATAACCTAAAATTTTAAAATATGTTACAGATAACAAAAAACGTTTTCAAAGATAGGTGATTCATATAGTGCTATTCAAGCGGTCAAGAAACTTTTTACGAGTAATCCTTTGGTCATAGAAATCCAAGAGTGCCACCAGGAAATATTAAATTTAGCCAAATCTGTATGTATCATTTGGATACCGGCACATATAGGTATTTCTAAAAATGAATGAGTTGACTTATTGGCCAAAGAAGCTGTATTCGATTATACAACACAATACAACAGTATTACAGGTTATGATGACAAACACTCTGTAAAAGCTGTTATTAAAAAGAAATTTTATCAACAGTGGGAGAATTTACGGAACAATAAACTCCGTAATATTAAAGATAACATAACGAATTGGATCCCTGCAACAGCCCTAAATCGAAAATCCAGTACTTTACTGAATAGAATAAGAATTGGTCACACCAACCTTACTCACAGCTACTTGTTAAATCGAGAAAACCCTCCAGTATGTGAAACGTGTAATGTTCAGCTCACAATAGCACACATCATCTTAGATTGTCATCTATATTCAGAATGTAGAAATCATCATCAGTTACCAAATAATCTAAGTGAAGTGTTGAAGAATGACAATGTAAGTGAACGTAAAATTATCAGATTGATGTTGGAATGTAAATTATATAATTTATTGTAATCTTATCTTTATAGGGCGCTAATAGCCTAGCTGCTGATGCGCCATTAACCAATTAAATTAAAAAAAAGATAGGTAAAGTTTCTCTTACAGTTAAATTTAGTTTATGAAAATTTTATTATTAGTGCAGTACATAATAGTAAGCATGTGCACCAAAATTAAAATCTTTTGTTTAATTAATAATGAGAACGAAAACAAGGTTGCTATGATTTAAAACAAATAAATGTTTGTTTACATATTTGTTTCTTTGTCTGTCATTGCGGTGGTGGACAAATTGCATTATTATTAAGCAATTAAAGCCATTGGTGGCGTGTAAAATGGAACGTTACTATTATACGAGTACTCGTACTGAAAAGGTAGATATGTTATTGATATTTGGGGAGTGCAGCTTTGACTTTTTATGCGGATAGGTACCATGATCGTCATCACCCTGCTGCAAATTATTTTAATAGACTTGAGAGGCAATTTCATACTAAACCCGACAATAGTAGGCCAAGAGGGCATTTCCATATTTCTGAAAAAAACAGAAACGGATATTTTGGCGTGCACAGTGTTGAACCCTACTTTATCAACAAGAGAAATTGCTAGTGCTTCAGGAATTAGTCGCCAGTCTGTTTGGAAAATTTTAGGGAAACATGGATTTCATTCATTTAAATATAAACTACACCAGCATCTTCATGACAATGATAATGCAAGACGCCTTGATTTTTGTAATTGGTTATAACAGAATTAAAACAATGATAATAATTTTCAATATAAGATTCTCTACTCCGATGAAACACGTTTTATGAATAATGGAATGTTCAACAGGAATAACCTTAGACACTGGGCACGTGAAAATCCGAGTATGCGAATAGTAGACCCAATTTTTTTAAGGCCAAATAACTGCCGACCGGTATCTTGGATTCCTTCAGAATCAAATAGAAGAGGGTTTAGATGAATTGCCATTAAATGTAAGATATCAGATGTATTTTCAGCCCATAATGCTCGAATAGTTGCTCAATACTTAAATAACAGTTTCGGCGATCACTGGATAAGAACCAAGAGACCTGTTGTGTAGCCAGCTACGTCACCTGACTTAACCGTGTTAGACTTTTTTGTGTTTTCACTTAAAAAGTATTGTCTACTCAACACCACCAACGACTTTACAGGATTTACAAATTCGACTCACAGTGGCAATAGCTACTATAACTCCTCAGCAACTTCATAATGTTATGCGAGAAGTAATTTAAAGAGCCACGCTGACGGAGGCCATTTTGAGCAACACACGTGAGTTATGTGATACTATTGCAGATTAAGAAGTTGGAATTTCTAAGTTTTTTCTCAATGATACTGAGAAGCTGGGTAGCGCAGTTGGGTAGCGCTAGGCTTGCTAGTAAGCAAGTCCTTGGTTCGAATCCAGCGAGGGCCGGAATTTTCCGCAGCGATTTGAACCGGGCTCGGTGAGACCATTCACAGTTGGGCACCAAATTAACTGTGCTCTACTCAGATCCACAGACGCCACTAACCTTTGTAAGGTCACCCAATACATAAATTTACCGCCATTCCATTCCAAGATTTTTTCTAACAAATTAAAAAGGACAGAACATTGTAAGAAAGTGAGAGTGAGACAGGTATGCCAAATTAAAAGAATCAAAAGATATATGTTTGCACAGTTGGCGGTACCTTATATGATTTAGTAACCTTAAACCTTTGCAATATGTAGCGCCATATCTTAATATCACCTGTTACATTGTTCCATATTATTTTACCCCCACCGGCGTCCTTCCATTTCCATTCACCCTTGAGCTATCCTCTTCGTCTCCGTAATTATCAAGACTTCTTTCACAGTTTGCATCAACTCCTGTGTTAGTTCTAGATTTTCCCAGTTATTTCACATACATTCCAAGTTCGTATTATTACCTTTCTCTTTGGTGGTGTAGCTTGAACAAGCGTCCACGTACGATCAGTAGAGTTAAGCAACGCTTTTTCTGGTCAGAACTTGGATGGGAGTTCCACGGCTAATTCTCTCGGCTCCTCGTGGTACGGCTGCCACGGAAATAGTTGGTCCCGAATGTCATAATAACATCATGAGAGTCGTTAGTGGGCTTGGAAGTCCCATAAAATGTACAGCGACGCCTATAATGGGCCTAACGGCTGTTGGCTGAGTACCAAAATAAATTTAAAAAAAAAATAAAGACCTGTGTTGGTCTTGAGGATTTTTACCAGTTGTTCCTGTCTTTTTCTTATTATCAATGTTCACTTGCTCTTTACTTCCCTTTATTCAAATCTTCATGTTTCGGAGTCCCTAGATGACGAAAACCAGGTTTTCTCAATTCCGTCTGTTGTCTGTCTGTTAACGGTATAACTGAAAAACTATTTGTTGGAGAAAGACACTATTTACATACACATTATACATCTGCCAGGCATGAAACCGAAAAAACTATATACAGGGTGAGCACCTTAAAAAATTAAATGTTGTTTATTTTTGCTTTAACTTAGAAACAGATAAAAGTAATAATTTTTACATATCGCAGGCTTTATTGTTGCCAAAAATGAGATCCAACAGATGCAGGTTGAATGTTGTATGAGACAAAAAGAAGCAGCGAATAAGTGTGTTATCCGACATAATAATTTTCACTGTTTGCTTGCTTGACGCCACTTTGAGAGCAAACCCGTGGGCCAAATTGGCTGATTTTGGTGTCAATCGACTCAGGGCAACGCAAGAGCCAGTAGCAGGGTTTTCGAATTTTTATAAGTGACCTTTTTATGTGGATTTTTTGTTCATAGCTAACCTCAAAATTAACTCGACACACAAAATAAATCACTCTTGTACAAATTGCATTAAATGAATTATTTCGCGCCCAATTTGGGTGCAGAACGCTAGTATTAAATATAGCTGCATCGAAAAAATTTGAAGCATCTCGGTGGCTCACAAAACGAATGCCCGCTTCACCCGTGAACTACCACCAAACAATGAAACGATATCAGGCGCTGAATGTCGAATCCCATCACTCGTAAAATTTTTATTTTTGCTTTAACTGAGACACAGATTAAAGTAACAATTTGCACATAGTACAGGCTTTACCGTTTACGAAAATTGAACCCAACAGATACAGCGTATCAAACAGAAACTTACGTCAAAATGAGGAGCAACGACTGCAAGAAAAAAGTGAACCGCTAAACGTTGAATAAAGCACAGTTTTTAGAAGTCCGTTTGTCCGCGTACAAAATATCTATAAATAGACTGAGTTTCTTGCAGGAAGTATGCCATCACTTTGGCGATACCGTGATGCACAAGAAGTAATTTTATTTGGTGTTAAAAAAAATTCAAAAAACAAATATCGAAAACACAAAAATACTTGCATCTTATTTGTCTAAAAAAGCGGAAATAAGCTTTTCCATAATTTTTAAACACGGGGAATATATATTTAATATGTATATTTCGTCAGTCCCAAGCCTGAATAACGTGTGAGGGGAAATGTCGTGATTAGTTGTCGATTAATGTTAATGTTAATTTTATGACCCCGCTGCAGTTTACATACGTCCCAAAAACTACCTGAACGGTGCCCGCTGCAGTTTACGTAGGTACCCTCACTAATGATCCGCTGCAGTTTACAAACGCCGGAGAGAACATTAGAGGCATTAAAATTTCGACGGAAAACTCAATGGGTGGAAATTCAGAATACACATTACAAGACTAAGCAAATTCTTAACATTCGGATACCTACAATACCTAATTATAATTATCTTTTCTTTTGCTAAGGGGACTCAAATTTATTTTCGTGATCAAGCGTGGTCGCTGTCGCAGAGTCTACAGGTTAAGGCAATTTCGATGTTTTCATAGGGAATCTCGATAACTATAGGACATATGGAAAAATGGACCCCCATCCTCGAACTCTTTTTTCGAGAAAAGCTTAACAGTTTAAACCAAAATGGGCTAACGTCTTTTGTTTTAGAGTTATAAACAAAAATTGAATTTTTCGATTTTTTGTTTTTTGACAATATCTCGCTTATTTGACGTTCTTCTGGCACCTTTTCGATAAGAGGTAGTAGTACGGGTAGTCAGTTATTTAAAATTCTAGTTATGCCATAAAATTGTATTTTTGTAGATTAAATCCATAGTTGTATGTGGTATCATGAGTAAGAGGATTTTTTCCCATTCCAGTGTTATATATCATAATATACAAATTAGTGGCGGAAAATGTGAACATAAGTAATCAAATGTGTGTGAATACAGTTTATGGACTTTGTATGCGTTAGGCATAAACAGACCTATATGCGATTAACATCTAGTATTCGCAGAATCAAAAGGTTTTGTTTTTAGAAAACACTGAATTCTAGGATACTAGATTTTAAATCATATATGTCTACGTCTGTCTAACGCATACAAAGCCCATAAACTGTATTCTAGCTCAATGGACTGCCTATGTTCACACTATCCACCACCAATCATCATAACTCTATAATAAAGCAGAACAGTTCCCAAGGTCAAACATATCAACTCGTGGTCTATGCGTGGTTACGATTGTGGGCGTGGTCTTAATATTAGCAGCGTTGCCAGACCTGGTACAATTCTACGAATCTGGTACATTTTGAAACCGTTTCTACAAATTTATTTCGTACAGTGTAAATCTGGCAACAGGGCTAAAATCGTCGTGTTGACAGCTGGCCTTTAGTTTACGAAGAAGAAAACCCTCATTTCTGTTGTAGAAAAGTGAGTATTCGTTATTATATTTTCCATTTTAATTTTGTGTGCTTTTGTGTGACATAACCTAAGATTTGCATGGAAATTTTATCTGGAAAAAACAGAGGCAATCAATGCGTTTCGCACTGCACAATTTTCATTATGATCAATCCTCTTAAAGGAGAAATTGGTGGAAAAAGAAAAGCAGCTAAATGAAATAAAACAAGAATTCCTCGACAGTAGGCAAGTCTTGTCTGAAAACTGGAAAGAAGCTGTAAGTGAAGCCAAAAAGCAATACGAAGCGATGGATAGCGCGCTAGAGGTGAATTTATTAAAAGGGACGCTGTAAAATACCTTTATTAACTAGTGCGATTTCAGATTCTACATAGTATACAAACTGTAGTTCAACAGTGCCCACCGCTAGCCAAGCTGCAGAGAGATTAAGCTTTCAGAGCGCATCGTCGATGCACATAGCTGCCCCATCCGACGACATTGCTGAATTCCGTTAACAACTTAGAGATTCCTTCACCCATAGATAGTACTGCCTAAGTTACGTACTAAAGTGTGTGTTTAGTTACATAACCTAAGATTTGCATGGAAATTTTATCTGGCAAAAACAGAGGCAATCAATGCGTTTCGCACTGCACAATTTTCATTATTATCAATCCTATTAACGACATAATTTTACAGTACATTATAATTACAGATACCTTCCTTAAACGAGAAATTGGTGGAAAAAAAAAGCAGCTAAATGAAATAAAACAAGAATTCCTCGACAGTAGGCAAGTCTTGTCTGAAAACTGGAAAGAAGCTGTAAGTGAAGCCAAAAAGCAATACGAAGCGATGGATAGCGCGCTAGAGGTGAATTTATTAAAAGGGACGCTGTAAAATACCTTTATTAACTAGTGCGATTTCAGATTCTACATAGTATACAAACTGTAGTTCAACAGTGCCCACCGCTAGCCAAGCTGCAGAGAGATTTAGAAGAAACAAGCTTTCAGAGCGCATCGTCGATGCACATAGCTGCCCCATCCGACGGCATTGCTGAATTCCGTTAACAACTTAGGGTAAACGATAAAAAATGTATAGTCAATTACGGTGCGACTGATGTACATGGATTATCCGAACATTGTTTGGTTTATTGTGACTACCCTATTAAATGTAAATTGCATCGCAAAAGTTTTTTTGTATACTTACAGAGATTTTGCTAATTTTGATTATGAGGAGGTCTCTTCCATGGCACAATTTAATAAATTTAATCATAGACAGTGCGGACAGTAAAAGAATTCAGCATATGCAAAATACATGCCTGAGGTTTATTCATGGTATTAGAAAATTTTATCACATAACACATAAACTTAACGAAATTAAATGGTTAAATATGCACAATCGCAGAATACTTCATTCAGCCACATTGTTTCATAAAATTATCTCAAATAAAGTACCCTCTTATTTACTTAATAAAATTGAATTTAGATGTGATGTTCATAGTGTTAATATGCGAAATAGAAATTTAATTACGCATCCATATCACAAAACTGCAATGTATGAGCGATCCTTTTCTTACGATATAGCTTATTTATACAATTCTTTGCCGGAGTATCTCAAAACCTGTTCACCTGAGAAATTTAACTCTAATCTATTTAAAATTCTACTTAATCACCAAATCGGTGCAGCATAATCACTCTCTTACATACAGTGTGTCCCAGGATTGATGTTACAAGAGGTGAGATGTACTAAAAATTTTTGAATTTTATTTTAAGGTTCTGGGATTCGGTCCTGCTTGATTTGAAAAGAATTTTAAGAATATTTTCATTTTTTAAAAAACAAGTAGGCCTTGACAGGGAAGCAAAAACTATTTTATTTTCAGGTAAACTACCCTTTTTGTTTATGATACGGCAAAATTCTATTAAGGAAAGTTGTTTATAATGATAAATTTCGGCGCTACAAAATTTCAGAAAGATCTGTCGAATTAGGAAAAGCCGTTATTTTTTAAATTATTTTATTTTATTTTCAGGTAAACTACCTTTTTTGTTTATGATACGGCAAAATTGTATGAAGAAAAGTTGTTCAGAATGAGAAATTATGGCCCTATACAAAATTTCAGAAAGATCTGTTGACTTAGATTTAACCGTAATTTTTAATAAATGCAATTGTTTAATCCAAAAAATAACGTTTTAATCTAAGTCGACAGATCCTTCTGAAATTTTGTATAGGGTTATAATTTGTCATTCTAAACAACTTTTATTAATAAAATTTTACCGTATCATGAACAAAAAGGGTAGTTTACCTGAAATTAACATACAATTATCTCAAAAATAACGGTTTTTTATAAGTCGGCAGATCTTTCTGAAATTTTGTATCGGGCCATAATTTATCATTCTAAACAATTTTTCTTAATAAAATTTTGCCGTATCATGAACACAAAGGGTACTTTACCTAAAAATAAAATAGTTTTCGCTTTCCTGTCAAGGCCTACTTGTTTTTCAAAAACTGAAAATATTCTTAAAATTCTTTTCAAACCAAGCAGGACCGAATCCCAGAACCTTAAAATAAAATTCAAAATTTTTTAGACCATCTCACCTCTTGTAACATCAATCCTGGGACACACTGTATATGTTTAACATTACAATATTATTGCTCTACAGTTAGTGTCGTTAATTATTTAATATTTGTTATCTAAGTGGAAAAGCAGATGCTATTTTAAATAGTAATCTGAATTTGCCCTTTTGGTGGTGAAATGGGGGTTGTCGAAATTAAGTGTCTTTATTGCGCAAAGGACATTGGCATAGATGACCTAAATGTTCTAAAATGTTCAGGTGTACAAAAAAAAGGATGAAGAATTTAAATTAGATTATAACCATGGCTACTACTACCAGATACAAATGCAACTCGCTATTACTGGAGTTAATTACTGTGATTTTGTGGTATGGAGTAGTAAACATTTTTTCCGTGAAAGAATACATTTCAATGAGGTATTTTGGGAAAAAGAAAGCGCTATTGCTATGAAGTTTTTTAACAATGTGATGATGCCAGAACTTCTCGGTAGGGCATCCAATCCCGGGATCCCAAAATGTCGGTATCTCGGGATCCCTAATTTTTTTATCCGGTATTTCAATCCCGGTATTTTTCCCCAATACCGGAATTTTCGATATTTTTGGGATTGCTTTTGTGTGCACTGCGTCGCAGTTCGCAGAGTCTGCGAGTCGCCTTACCCGGCCTGGCCGGCGCCAGACATGGAGCAACACGTTGATAGATAATAATTAGTATGGTTCAGGGTAGTAGCAGTTAGCAGATGTGTCCATAAACGGCGTAAACTGTGTTCAGTTGTGTTGTCACTGTTGCTTGCATATTTACCTATTATACACCTACAAGCCTGTGATATATATGGATAATACTAGAAATACCGGTTCTGAAAACAGGAAATCCCGGTATTGAACACCGGAAATCTCGGTATTGAATACTGGAAATACCGGTACTGAAAACAGGGAATCCCGGTTTGAACACCGGCAATCCTGGTATTGAATACCGGGATCCAGATAGAATTACTTCAATACCGAAATCCCGGGATTGAAAATTCAGTTGGGTATTGGATGCCCTACTTCTCGGTAAATATTTCACAAATAAAGCAGTTAAGGATGCTGCAGCTAATACTGATTGGAATGTATTCAAAGAGTCGTTAAATGTTAATAATGGTACAAATTTAATGTTTTGTAATAAAAGTAGTAGTACGGAAACAAGGACCACTGCTCTCGTAGCCACGCAAACTAAAGATAACAGTATATATTGTTTGTGTAAGGGTCCTGATAATGGAACGCCTATGATTGCTTGCTGTAATTTGCACTGTTCCGTGGAATGGTTTTATCTGATTTTTATTGGCTTAACATCTGTACCTAATACTGAATGGCATTGCCCTTTATGTAGTATAAGTGAAAGTAATAGTATTTTGTATTATATTGGTATTGGAATATAAAATAAAAGCAAATAAATATTTGATCGATTTATTTATTATCACTTTAATTGCAGTACTGTAAAATAAGTAAATACAAACATCATGTTTTTAAAAGCACGACCGCTGAGATATGTGAAAAACGCAGGTCTATTTTTAAATAAGTAACCAAATGCGCCAAGTAGCTGCTATAGAACACTGCAGTTTAAATTGAAACTAAATGAATTAATAACAGATTCATCCATTTTCAAGTATTCTATAATGTATATTGGTTATTTATATTTATACAGTACAGTAAACATTGCGCTTCCATACTTTGACCAAAATTATTTAAAAAGATATTTTTGTCAACTACACGGAAAAATTGCATGTTTAACACATTGGAAAATTCCATGCTCACGTAAAACTTTTACATTTGCTGGAAAACTCTCACTTTTCTTAACTTGTAGAGCAATCTACTATTAATTCACTAGCGATTTAAGAAGAAAATTAACTCGCTAGCATATAAACATTATAAACAGTTACTTATGGTTGCTATTATAAAGATAATAATAATAATGCCAGTTTAAAATGCCAAAGAAATAATAATTAATCGAGTTATTTAACAATATCAGTAACGGCGTAACTGGAGACTTGAGTTACCGCATTTATATTTTTATGGCGCTCAACGGCTTAAACCTGAAAAGAAACACAGATTGCAGGCAGCTGAAAATTATTTCGGTGGAGCAAATAATTCTCACATATAATCTCATAAGTCACAAGAGCATTAATTCTTTCCGGATTTTTTTTTGACTGCGTTCCAACAACGTCATATTAATTAGGACGCCTTCCAGGGGCAAGCGTTTCCTTTACAGAGACTTTCCATTTGAAAATATATTTTTTGGAACTTTTCCTTACTGCCAATCTCTAGCGTGCTTTTAAAACTTTCTTTAGTGCAACAAAAGTTATTAAATTCGTCCTACATTTTAAATGCGGCATATGCCGCGGGGTTTAAGCTAGTACAAAATATTTCGCTCCACCCAGGGACGAACACTTCATGGGACCACACAAATCTGCATGGATAACTACTCCCGATTTCGTCTCGCGCTATTTACGTGACTTAAAACTATTTCGATGCTGCTTCCCTTCGACACAGGCTCCACAAAATTTATTATCAATAACAACATCAATTCCATGTTTCTTAAGAATTTTATGAACGTGACGCTTAGGTATTAGGAGTTGTTGGACCATCGAATATTTGTAGGGATGTAAATGCAAATCATTTTTCAGGATTTTCGGGGGGGTCCATAGGAAAGACCTGAAATAATGAAAGAGATGGAAAAAGGTAAAGTCATGGTTTTTTCAAATCACAAATCCAACTATTTGTTGGGATAAACGACGTATGGAAATTGTTCTCTGAATGTCATTTTTTGGCAGTGGTCTATTATGATGTGTTTTATCGGACATTTTCCACTATCTAGGGTGTATAGCACACAACGTTTTGGGAACCGAGCTAGTGGCCTAGTGGTAAGGGTGACAGACTAGTAATCACAGCGATCAGCGGTCCCGGGTTCAAACCCCGAGGGAGGCAAGAGTTTACGAATAAAAGCGTACAATATCAGTCCTTCTCAGGACTAACCAGGAACACCTGAAGACGGGGGTAGATCAAAACTCCCGAAACGTTGTGTGATACACACCCTAGACCGATAAAACACATCGACGTATGGAAAGGTGGGGATTTTGGGTAATAATTTGGTTTACATTTTCCACAACATCTGGTGTAACTAACGTCGCACGTCCAGTAGACTTGCCGATTACCATTACCAGTACTGAAAAAGCGTTCAACTGCTCTCACAATGTTGTGAAAAACAAGATAATCCGCTTCTTCTTCTGGATACATTTCGATAAATGATCGTATGCCGATTATCGTGACTATTCCGCTCAGATAATATAAACCAATTCCATCAATCAATTTTCAAAATTTGAACCAATCCGAGTCGAATACAGCGAATATTCTGCACTAGTGCAATACCCGGGTATTTGCACAAGTGCAATATCGAGTATTTGCGGGAAGAAGAGCAAACCAGCTAGGGACACAAGAAATTTCAGAAAGAAAACTGAAAACTCTTTAAAAATGAATATCATGGTATACAAAGGATGACATTTCTTCGAGGAATAGTCTTGCACTAGGGATATAACTACTGAATATTTCCAATCACGGTTTTCATTTCTTACGCCGAGCCAGTTCGGAAATATGCCATTACAATGAATGTATTATGTTCTACAGTAAAAACCATTTTCAAACTGGAATATTTTATTTGATAAAATGTATAAACAAATAAATGTCAAAATTACGTTCCGTCTATATTTCGCACGCCAATGTGTTGTTAAATTTCATTTAATAAAGTATGCCTTTTTAAATTAATTTCGGTGTGCGAAGTGTCACTTTTTTTCACTCAGTGAAAAAAGTGACACTTTACTTTTAAGCTAGGAATGAACGATTCTAATTGGACGTTTCTTTAGTTACCAACAGACGTGTCCTTAGTTACCAGAACTGACCAACGCACTTGACTAAAATGAATGCAAATACAATTCTATACAAAATATGCTTGGATTTGAATATTTAACGAAATTTTAAAAAATCTTATAAACAACTCGTGTTAGCGTGCTTATTTTTCACGCGTGTGGAATATTAAACTCGGTTGCGCCTCGTTTAATAACCCTCCACACTTGTGAAAAAAAGTTGCACTTCTAACACTTGTGGTCTAAATAACTATTATCTACTTTACCACTTTTTTAAACAAAAAAATAAAATTCCAAATCTAGGGAATTTTTCGGTAGTTGGCAACATTTGTGCACTACAATAAAGGCGGCTATTAACAGATCGACATGTACACGGAGCAAACTATCTATGGTTGCCAACGTTAAAAAAATTTATTACTCTATTTTTAGTCTTTGCATTATAGCATCGCGTTTTGTCTATTACGATACGCAAACGAGTATCGTAATAGCTTCACTACGAACGCAAAGTAGATAACAATAGATATTAACGATACAAGTTTGATTATGAGCATCTTAACCAAACGAGTTTGATTGCCAAAACGAGGCGGTGAGCCGAGTTTTGCGGCAATCATACGAGTTTCGTTATATGCCATAAGCAAACGTGTATTGTTCAATATTTTATCTTCATCAATAAACTCTGGTTCGATGTATTTTTTTATATAAAAAGAGTGTGGTAATATCTATCCATTACTCAGTGCGGTAATAAAGCTCTTAACGATACTAAAATTAATTTGGTTAAGAGTCTATAACAACAACGATGCAGATAAAATTATAACACTGTAAGATATCATAGCAGCGTATTAACTGTAAATACAGTAATATATTTGCGATTCCGATTGGTACAAAAAAGTTCTTATTAAAGAAGTTTAAGTTCGTAGTTCGCATGCAGTATTTGAAATAACTAGTTGCATTTTACTTTTAAGCATTTATTTTGTAAGTTTTCCCCTGGATCGTTAGGCAGCCCTATTCACATTTATTTTTAAATATTCAATAAATTTTCTCCTGCGTAGCTAGGCAACCCTATTTTCACCTTGTGATAACATTTTTCAGCAAATTACAGCTATGTTGCCATCAATTTAGACCACTCTGCATTCCAATACTTTTTCTGGTGGTCCTTTTCCAATTTTTTGGAAATTTTGATAACCTGAGTTGAATTGCGTGTGGTAGTATTTCTAGACCTTTTCCATCCCAGCCTTCGCTCGAATAAGTTGGTTCCCCTCGGCTTCGTGCTTCACCAGCTTAATTATAGCTTGGTTCATTTGTGAGGGAGAATTTGGAAGCAACGGAAGCCCACTGAACGTTAGGATAATTGTTTATGGTTGCAATCCTTACGTTCACTACGCTCTTGCGGAATTTTGGGGCCCACTTTCGTTGTTTACACGGCACTCCAGGCTGTCCGCCACCTCCAGGTTAGTCTTCTTCAGCTCCCGACTTTTAGCTCGGTTATGTACCTAGGAATATGTATTTTTACCGTATTTCTACCTGGCATTATTTGATGGCACATCATGGCCTCATTAACCATTTCTTTAGAAAAAATGGCACGTAGATCAATAAAGGTTCGCCACCCCTGCTGTAGGGGTTTCACTAAATCTTAGTTAATTATTTTTGTTTTTAGTGTGAATTTTGCCTTTTTAATATGGCAGGTTTAAATGATATAGCCACGATTACAGAAACAACTAAAAAAAGAAAATAAATCTAATAAATTGAATTATTATGTTACAAGACAATTCTTTCTCCATAGAATTTCCTAATTAAAATAAGTTGTCTCCCAGGTGCAACAACTCTTTGGACAATATCTAATATTTAATACTTGGAATTGAAACTGCATTCTATTGCAGTGAAACCATTTGAACTTCTACCCATCAGAGTTCAAATATTTTAAAGATGCCTGCCATAGAAGAGTACCACTTAATTTACAAAGGGCAGATTAATTGAATGAGATTTGTCAATGCCTCACGTGGATTAACAATCTTTTTCCGTCCCGATTTGTAAGCGTAATTATCACAACTTGCATTCTAATAGTAACTTTTAATCGATCGATCCACAATACGATTAGTCTGTTCACAATATTCTTCTAAGTTTTTCGTTTTTGACTTTTACAAATCTGGTGTTCTACAGATTAGTTCCATTTGTTTGCTTTGTTAAGAGTGTTCCTTTTCAATTGATATCGCATTTGAAATTACATATCTTGATTCATATCTGTCTATCTGACCGTGATTAAATACCAGGTGATGACTTGCCCACCATGTTAAATTATTTGCCCTGCTAATTAGTTTGAAGTGAAACTGTAAATAACCTTTGTCAGAAAAAATACCGCATCCGTCCATGCTCTCCTTTAAAAATTTCCATTTTTCGGAAGGAAAATCGAGTTACTTTCAAGAATATCAGTGTTGCTTTGAAATGATCTATTTGACATTTACAACATATTAGCCGGGCCCGGTAGCTCAGTGATTATGCAGTTTGGCTACTAATCTAAGGGTCGAGAGTTCGTTTCACGATCCCGATGATGCTTTTAAAAAGTGATGTAAAGCCCGAAGTTCCATGTTACTACGATGTGTAGCATGTAAAATATCCCTTGCTGGGTTAAAACTCCTTAGTCTCGGCAAAAAGGGGTTTACACGGAACTTTCCTCGTGCGAAATACATCAATTTGCAAATTTAAAAAATGCAGTTCGCTGGGATTCGAATTCCGTACTAGACGAATGAGATTAATATTTCGAATCCAATTCCTAGTCGGCCGCTCGGGTCCGCCGCTTGTGGCAGCTTGAATAACTGTGCCACGACCACGCTCGAATTGTACGAGTTTCTCTGCGTTATAAAGACACCATACTATTTTGCCCCATTTGTAGTTTTTTTCTGTATCTGTTAGGTCTCATTTTTGTCAAGGATAAAGCCTGAGCTATGTGCAAATTATTACTTTTATTTATTTCAGTTAAAGCAAAAATAAACAACATTTTATTTTTTAAGGGGTTCACCCTGTATATATTTCTCCGAAATATTCTCGGTTTCATGCCAAGTAGATATATAATCTGCATGCAAAATATCGTGTTCCTCCCACAAATGCCTTTGAGTTATATCGCCAACAGACAGACACACAAACGGACGAAATTGAGAAAATCTGTTTTTGGTCATCTAGTAACCCTAAAACGTGAAGATCTGAATTTATATCGGAAAGTGATTTTTTCCCGATCACAATAAAATTGACGAGGCAGGTTATCTGAACTTTACCGTTCTGATAAAGAAAATTCAAACTTCCCTAGTCATCTTAAGCTTGTTTTTTGCAAAATTTGAACATATTATTCTTCTTTTTTATCTATTCCCATTTATGCCCTAGGGCGTTGGGCTCTCTGTCCATCTCTTGTATATATTTCGATCTCTCGCCATTCTCCTAACTTTATCGATGTTTTTGCCTTTATTTCTAGCCGCCATCTTTAATGTGATCTGTAAGTCTGTAAGGACAACTTTTGAATTTAGCGCTTTTTCTCATCTGTATTTTAAACATCAGTACTTCTCTCGCTTCATTTAAGCCTATATTGACAGTTTAACGATGTTCATTTCAAATACAAGCGTCTCCCTGCTCATTTTATGTTACTTTGAGCAAAGTCGATTTAAATTTAGATGTGCTTGCTTGCCACATGAATGACGTAAGTCGGCTTATCGTGTTTTTATTCCTGTACTTTTTATAGGTACTGGAGGCCCATTGCCTGATGTTATGTTGTCTACGTTTTCAAATTCACGTATATGTATTGCACAACTTAACGAAACCCCGACGCTTTCATGCGAGTGAGAGAGGGAGCAAGATAAGTAACGCACGCGTTCCTTTGGTATCGACATTCAACTGCCTGACTTCAAGAAAGCAATAAGTGTCATATATAATATAAATAATACTTATGAGATCCAACGATGCTGCAGGCCGTGCCCAAGCGACTGCCCCAAAATGCTTGAAGAACTGCGAGAAATGACCTAAGGTGCTATCTGTCGAGCGGGTCTGGGCGATGTTAAATCCCCAAAGAAGGTAGAAAACGAAGAACCTAGTCGACAGGCAAGGTTGCGTTGCGGTACACGTAACTTCATATAAACAATTAGCAAGTAAGAGGTTCCCATTAATAATCCGCCCCGAAGGCGTCAATCGGAGCTTGCTAACTCTACGATACGAGAAACCACGGCTAATAACTGCAGCTAACGTCTCTTAACTAACCAAAAATCTGACCGATAACATCCATACACAGTTTAACTTAATTTCGACGTCGCCCGGCGAAGGTCCCAGGCCTCCGCCGTAACGGAACAAACGATGACACTTATTGCTTTCTTAAAGTCAGGCGCTTGAATGTCAATACCAAAGGGACGCGCGCGTGCATTACTTATCCTGCTCTCTCTCACTTGCATAAAAACGTCGGGGTTTCGTTAAGTTGTGCAACACTTGCACGTGAATTTGACAACGTAGACAACCTAACATCAGGCAACGGGCCTCCAGTACCTATAAAAACACGATAAGCCGACTTACGTCATTCATGCGGCAAGCAAGCACATCTAAATTTAAATCTACGTTGCTCAAAGTGCATGAGCATGGATACGCTCGTATTTGAAATGAACGGGGTTGAATTTTGAACATCGTTAAACTGTCAATTTGGGCTTAAATTAAGCGAGAAAAGTAATGATGTTTAAAATACAGATGCAAAAAAGCGCTAAATTCAAAAATTGTCCTTACAGACTTACAGATCACATTAAAGATGGCGGCTAGAAATAAAGGCAAAAACATCGAGAAAGTTAGGCGCATGGCGAGAGATCGAAATACATATAAGAAATGGACCGAGGCCCCAACGCCGTAGGGCATAAATTGGAATAGATAAAGAAGAATACGTTCAAATGTTGCAAAAAAACAGGCTTAAGATGACTGGGAAAATTTGAATTTTTTTTATCAGAACGGTAAAGTTCAGATAACCTGTCTCGTCAATTTTATTGTGATCGCGAAAGAATCACTAGATGACCAAAAACTGGTTTTCTCAATTCCGTCCGTTTGTCTGTCTGTTGGCGATATAACTCAAAGGCATTTGTTGGAGGAAGACGATATTTTGTATCCAGATTATACATCTACTTTTGGGTCAAATTGTTGATGCGTTTGCGATGTTCATCTTTTGTGGGATGACCGGACGTGCGCTGCATTTTTCGTCATCTATTACGGCTTTTCCGGGATCGCAACAACGAAATGTTATTATCCATCGATTCACAGTAGTCATATTAACAGTATCGTCACCATAAACGGCCCTTAAACGGCGATGAATCTCAGTAGGAATCACTTTTTCAGCAGTTAAAAATTCTTTAACCTCGCCCTGTTTTTGTCGCGTTGACATAGCACGAGAACACGTCTCCATACTTCCGCTACTAAAAAACGAACTGGTGAACAAAACTCCTTCAAACTTGGTATGCTCATAAAAGAAGGATGCAGCGAACTGCATTTTTAAAATTTGCAAATTGATGTAATTCGCACGAGGGAAGTTCCGTGCTTCTAATGTTCATATGAAAAATAGAGAACCTGCCCTTACCCTCGTTAAGGTGCTCAAAACATTCAACGCTTTATACTATTTCAATGGTATTTATGTTATGGAATCTAGGCATAGGCAGTTACCGACTGTTCAATTCTTTTTAGTCTTTGGTAAGAGGGACATTTCTACATTTCATACGCTGCGTCTTCCACATCAACGTTTTCTCCAAATTTTTGGTTAGACTGTATACAGTTTATACACTTCTTTTTCTTTTTCTCGCATACCTTCTCATTATGGTCACAAGCACATATACCACAGGCTCTGTTGTTCTTGCATTTTCTCTGTTTATGTTTGTAACCGTTACAGTTTAAACATCTACGTATTTAAGTTAGTCTTCAAAGCAAGGGCATCTTTGCCAGTTCACCAATATCCTCTTTGAGGCCATTAATTTAGTATACAGTGTGGGTGTAACCTCTGCAAACACAGTATAAGTGTTCATCTTCTCTACGTGTTTAATGTAGTTTACTATAACTCGTTCCGATGCGTGTTCACAGTTTTTCTTTAAGATTACGTCCTCTAACTCTTCCTTGGTGTATTTATAATTTATGCCAATTATTTTAATGCGTGGATTTCGTAATTCTTCCTTCTTTACTTCATATGCTATCCCTATCTGACTTTCTATCTTCTCTCGTAACTTGTTAAGGTGATTAGACTCGGTGTTTAGTTTTTGTTTACGGCAACGTGGGTCGATCATACGTAGCACACCTTCATGTCTCACTTTCTGCAGTGGAATAAAGCAGGATATGAATATTTCAGTTACTCAGTGCGCTTACTGCTATGACATCGCTCTTGTATATCGACAATAAGTGGTCTACACGAATAGCCTATACGCCCGTACTCAAGAAATTTTAAAATCGGTAAAATTAACACCCAGTAATACTGATCGTTGAGATAATGAATGGAGGGCATTTTACTAAATTATTATACTAAACAATGGATATTATTTTATAGACTTACGCCTTTACTCAATTTGCATATTTCGTATATTTAATGCATAATACTGATTGCCAAGTAGTCGCCAAAATACTTCTGAATGCTGCACTGTGACGATGCAGTAGCCGTACAATTAGCCAACGATTTTCTCTGGACGATGCAGCGACGTTATTCTGACTATTTGTAACGGGTAATTGTGCGATCTGTTATGATATAAGCTGTAATATGAATCAAGCATGTATGGACCTGTCAGTGTGACAGTCAGGTGGACATCAATAAACGGTTATTTGTGAGTATTGTATTGATCCTATGTACAACCTGCATTGATTGAATAGGCTCATACCACTGGTTAACTTGCAACAACATAATATTATACATATTATAACATGGTGTCAGGTGTGGGGTTCTTATTATAAAACTGTTAGATTTTAAGAATTGATTTGAACTAAACCAGAGCTATTCAGTAAATTTACGATGTCAGTGAACATTCGAGTGCCGAAAGAACTTCGTCTTTATGAAGGCAATGTAGCTGAGAATTGGAGAAAGTTTAAAGCAGCTTGGAAGAATTATGAACTTGCAGCGGGTTTCCAGCCGAAAGATGAGAGTATTCCTGTTGCCGCTCTGTTGTCAGTAATTGGTGAAGAGGCAGTGGACACTTACGAAACTTTTGTCTGGACTGATGCGGTTCATAAGACAAAGATAAGTAAAGTGTTGGATCAATTTGAGAAATTTTGCATTCCGAGAGCAAATGCACTGTTCGAAACTTACAGATTTGAATGTAAACGCCAGGAGGTGAGTCAATCGACAATTACGTGACGGTTCTTAAAAGACTTGCTGATAATTGTGAGTTTCAAGAGAAAGATCGTCGTATTCGGGATCAAATCGTATTCGGTTTGAGAGAAGAGAAAGTCCGTGAGAGAATCTTGCGTGAAGATAAACCTGATTTGGAGAAAATACTCAGTATCATTCGTGCAAATGAAGCAGCATCGAAGCAGTCCTATGTGATGACGGAAGGTTAAGGGCCTGAGTCAGCAAACCAAATTAAAAGAAACGAATACTCACAAAAGAAAGGTCAGGGGCAGAGGCAGAGGTCGAGTGACAATGTTCTTAAGTGTAAATTATGTGGTGGATCACATGAGCGGAAGAAAGAGAAATGTCTAGCATATGGTAAAGACTGTAAGAGCTGCGTCAAGAAACATCATAAGATAATCTCTAAAACTTCTTTGTGGCGTGTATGAATATGAATTAAGAAACATCATTTCGCAAAGTGTTGCCATAGTACAAGTACAAGTACTGGTAAAGTTCATCATGTAGTGAGGAACTCTATGCCGTGATAGTAAATGAGTACAAGAAAAAGATCTTATTATACAAATAAGGCGGACTTTTTGTTTTTATAAGTTTATGAAAGAAGCAAGCGGTATGTAAATAACGTCTATTTTTCATATTAAGCCAATCAGTATCACTTAATTTATGAGAAATTCTATCAAATTTTCGAATGCCATAAATGAAACGTAGACAACTATTTTGAACTAATTGTATACGGCTACAGTCTCTACTACTTATACACGAACCATATACCAAATCATTAAAATTAAAATGAGAGAGCACACAGACTTCAGATAATAAAACTTTGGTATCATGGGTCATGAGATGCCTGTTGTAATAAAGCTGTTTTAAAACACAATATGCTTTTTGAATAATTTTATTTATATGTTCGTTAAATCTTAGTTTGTAATCCATTAATAAACCCAGATCACGACCGCACTCAGCAACAGAAAGCTTACTATTACCAACTCTCAAATTCAGTTCTTCGATAACCTCAGCTCTATTCTTTTTCGAACCAAATAAAAGTAATGTTGATTTGGTGGAATTAATAACTAAAGAATGTTTATCAGCAAACTCAACAATCTTATTAATATCTGCATTAATCATATCATTTGCCAGCATTGTATTATGCTGCGGGAAAGAATAGTATAGTTGAGTGTCGTCAGCATATAGGTGAAAATTGCAGTTTGAAATTTGATTTGCAAAATCTGACATGTAAATAATATACAACAGCGGACCAAGAATAGAGCCTTGAGGTACACCTGTTGCTACACATTGGGAATCTGATATCTGACCGTTAACGAAAACCTTTTGTGACCTTGACTTTAAATAATCACCAATAAAATCGATAGACGATTGACTGAACTTATAAAAATGCAATTTGGCTAAAAGCAGTTCATGATTAATTGTTTCGAACGCCTTCGAAAAATGCAATAAGATCAGAGCTGTGAATTGCTTCTTATCAACTGCGGTACAAATATCATCCACTATGTGCAAATATGGCCGACGAGCATCCATGGCCTGGTCGAAAACCAGACTGGAGTTCCGGTAATATTTTATTACTCTCCAGGAACGACCTTATTTGAAAATCCACAACCTTTTTAAGAATTTTTGAGAGCACTGGTAGAATAGATATGGGTCTCAAGTCTTTAAATTCGAGTGGAGAATTAATTTTAGGTAGCGGCAGAACTTTAGCTTCTTTCCATGAAGCCGGAAAACAACTACGATCTAAACAGTTATTGATAATATGAGTTAAGTGCGGCAATAAAACTGGACAGCATAACGTAATCATTTTGATATTAATATTGTCAAAACCGGTAGAATTAGTCTTAATACTATCAATTATTTTTAGAACAATGTCCTCTGTAACTTGAGAGAATATAAAAGTGGTTTCCAAGTCAGCTTTCATGTTTGCCTTATAATAATCCACCAAGTTTTGATCAGGACTTAGTGTGAATATTTAAATGTTTTAATTTTGCCATAACATTTTTTTACTCTTACTTTCTTGAAAGGTGTAATTTAAGAAGGCCTTTTTTTCTCTGCGAATTGCACTAGTCGTATAGTTGCGGAGTGTTTTGTAGTAATTCCAATGCGTAGGGTTTTTTGTTCTCTTAAATTTGATGAAGGCTTTGTTTCGAAGTGAAATCATTAATTTGACATTATCAGTAAGCCAAGGTGCGGGAGGTTTTGATAATTTAAGCAATTTATAAGGCGCATGAATATCGAATAGTTCAATTATTAAATACGATAAAAAGTTTACTTTCTCGTCAAGTTCGTATAGTATTTCCCAAGGAGCATTAGCTAAATGTAAATTAAATAAATCTATATCAAAGTTAGTAGAAGTAGGGACACCA
The DNA here is from genome assembly GCA_940337035.1 of Agriotes lineatus. Taxonomy (NCBI): domain Eukaryota; kingdom Metazoa; phylum Arthropoda; class Insecta; order Coleoptera; family Elateridae; genus Agriotes; species Agriotes lineatus. The sequence continues at coordinate 72,375 of CALNHX010002567.1, read as the reverse complement.
CTAATTGGATTATGTCAAAGGTCAACGCGAATTAAATTGATTGACCTAACTAAATCCGCGAATTAAACCGCGAATTAAATCCGAGGATTGATCTAATTAATTTCGCGGTTTGATCTAATTAATCACATATGAAGTTTGATATGTAATTTACATATGTGCTACTGATTAAATTACGCGGCGGCTATTTTTAATTTGCTTCCGGAATTACGCGCCGAATGGATTAACCAGAGTTCCATTAACCCTACCTACTATAGTTCAATTTTTTGATTTTAAACTTCCCGGGGTGTCGGCCATCTTGGTTTTCTGCGTGCGCACTTTTCACGGCTGTCGTTTTTAATTTTGAATTTTCGCGGAAATATTTGAATTTCAAACTGCTAAATCTTCCGTCTCCCTCATCGAAGCTGCTTTCTCTCTCTCTCTCATGCACGGAGCCCTTTTAATTTCGCGCGAATATTTGAATTTTAAATTTTTTCAGATTTTTTTTCTAAGTCCTTGTTTTGGTAGATTTATCTCTCTCTCTCTTCTGCTCTGGTTGTCGCTCTCTTGCAGTCACAGGATGGATATTTAATTTTAAAAAATCTCTGGCGGACTTGGATTTGAACCCTCTACGTTTGCATACACATTGGGCTCACATCGATCGATGCCGCTAGACCACGGAGCGCTACGGGATTTAAAGGGTTTGAACAAAACGTCATTTCACAGCTCTGCCGTCACGCTGCCAGAATTTAAAACAATCTATTTTTTGAGAAATATGATTTATAAGAACGGGAATGTATAGCTTATTGTGTTTAAAGGTAGATACAATTTTAAAAAAATTAGATTTTTAACAGCTTATTAATTATTTTATAATTTGTGCCTGCTATATGGCTGGATTAACGAGATTCTCATTGTCCCTACCTACTATAGGAAAGTTCCGTCTAAGTTCCCTTTTTAAAACAGGTCGGTGCCTGTGTTTTGTTTGGGTTTAAAGGTTTGAACATTGTACCACTTAGCTGTTCTGACATTACACTTCCATATTCATATTATAAATAAATTTTAAATGTTATTTTCGACTGAGTTTTAGCCGCTTATAAATTACAACAGCTAGTTTAAAAATTAAATGGGCGATAAGAGGTAAAGGCAGATCGTAATATAAAACGAGTTACAAATTTTATTTTAATATATTCCTGAAATACTGATAATACGTATTGCTTGAATAAGAAAGAGATAAACATAAAATGCGTAATTATTCGCAATGGTTTTTGCCCCGGGCGCGTTTTCAGTTAACTTGATTGTTAGCACAGACAATGGAATTTGCTATGATATCACCGAATTTGCAGGGGTCATCTTGTCTACGCTCATCTCGTCCGCATTTATTTAATTAAAAAAAAAAAGCTTTTTGCGGTGGCCCAAGTCGGATTTGAACCCTAGCCACATGTGAATAATTATTTTAAATCGCGAAAAGTGTTGAGTAAATAAATGCAACGTATTATAAATACGTAAAACTTTTAGTTATTGTGCGTTTATAAGATGGGTCTTTTGACAAAGTGGAAGAATCAAACTGTGCTATTGTAAATGTACAGATTTTTCACGGTCAATTTGTATATAACAACTTAATGTAAATTGGTAATTTAGAACATTTTAACGAAAACAGCGACTTCTTTCGGAATAAACCGTTTCTTCTCACCACGGAACCCTATTTTATAAGTAAACGTCTGAAATTGTGTCATTATATCGATAAAAACTGCATTTTAGTTTAAAAAATTCCAGTATAAATGCAAACGGACGAAAATAAAAACGCAATTGACCACAAATTAACATAAATTTGAATAAAACAGAGAATTTCGTTGAAAAATGTTCTGTTTTAGTTTTAAAAACTCCAGTATAAATGCAAACAAACGAAAATAAAAACGCAATTGGCCACAAAGTAACATAATTTTGAATAAAAAAACAGCAATTTCTGCAGCAGTTTTAGTAAGATTTGAATAAAAACACACAATTTCGCTGAAAAATGTGTTGGTCCACATCATCTCACATAAATTTTTACAAAAAACTGACATCGTGTCACTTGAAATTATACAAAAAACGACATTTTTTACTCAACATACGACGAAAATTGAACAAAAATCACTCAATTACACAACATCTCACATAAATTTTTACAAAATCGCCATCATGTTACATAAACTATGCATAATTTTGCAAACGTTTAACAAATAAACCGTAATTTTTTAAAGTACATCACACAATTATGAAATCGTAGCTCAATTTATATAAATTTTCGACACTTTGTATGTGTAAAATAGCTTCAAATACTAATATTTGAATAAAAACACGCAATTTCCAAAGCATTTCGTTTAAAATTTTAGAAAATCGACATCGTCTCCCATGAAAATTTATAAAAATTGGCATCTTGTCACATTAAATTCTGCAAAAACGACAAAAAACAATATTTTTATACAACTTTCATTGAAAAATAGTAAAATTTTACGAAAATACGTCTGTGTTGACAAATGAAAATAAATTTGAATAAAAACACGCAAAAATTACGAAAAGACGTGGGAAGGAAATTCTAGATTGGGTGCATCTTAAACTTTAAAATGACAATGAAATTCTGATTTTATTACTTGCAGCCTTTTTAATTTGAAATGTTGTGCACCTCAAACTACAGTTTTGTAAATTGCTAGCGAATTTTTAGAAAATAAGACATTCCGCTGTACATTTATATTTATATTATTAAGTATTATACGAAATAAGAACAATATATTTGTTTATTACAAAGTGTTTGTGTTTTTTATTTCTACTCTGCTTTTGTTTTTTCTCGAATCTGCAATAATTACAAAATCTAAAGCTAAAATGTTAGTATAAGAGCCCACATAACTGAAGTTTTGTTTATCGAAATGTAGGTGGTAGTAGATTTTTTAGTGAAATTGCGTGTTTTTATTCAAATTTTTGTTACTTTGGGGGTCAACACATACGTATTTTCGTAGTTTTTGCGCGCTTTTATTCAAATTTATTTTAATTTGTCGTCAACACATACGTCTTTTCATAATTTTTGCGTGTTTTTATTCAAATTTATTTTCATTTGTCGTCAACACAGACGTATTTTCGTAAAATTTTACTATTTTTCAATGAAAGTTGTATAAAAATATTGTTTTTTGTCGTTTTTGCAGAATTTAATGTGACAAGATGCCAATTTTTATAAATTTTCATGGGAGACGATGTCGATTTTCTAAATTTTTAAACGAAATGCTTTGGAAATTGCGTGTTTTTATTCAAATATTAGTATTTGAAGTTATTTTACACATATAAAGTGTCGAAAATTCATATAAATTGAGCTACGATTTCATAATTGTGTGATGTACTTTAAAAAATTACGGTTTATTTGTTAAACGTTTGCAAAATTATGCATAGTTTATGTAACATGATGGCGATTTTGTAAAAATTTATGTGAGATGTTGTGTAATTGAGTGATTTTTGTTCAATTTTCGTCGTATGTTGAGTAAAAAATGTTGTTTTTTGTATAGTTTCAAGTGACACGATGTCAGTTTTTTGTAAAAATTTATGTGAGATGATGTGGACCAACACATTTTTCAGCGAAATTGTGTGTTCTTATTCAAATCTTACTAAAACTGCTGCAGAAATTGCTGTTTTTTTATTCAAATCTTGCTAAAACGGCAACAAGTTAGAGAAAAAGTGTAAAACATTTGCAAAATTATGCTTAGAAATAACTCTTAAACTGTTTTTACATCATTTTCGTCTTACAAAACGATTTATAAAACAAATTGTGATCATTTTTTATGTGAAACAATGTGAGATGGTGTATTTTTTATCGCTTATTGGATAAAAATGTCGTTTTTTTGTATAATTTCAAGTGACATGATGTCAGTTTTGTAAAATTTTAAGTGAAACAGCACATTTTTTCAACAAAATTGTGTGTTTTTATTCAAAATTATGTTACTTTGTGGCCAATTGCGTTTTTATTTTCGTTCGTTTGCATTTATACTGGAGTTTTTAAAACTAAAACAGAACATTTTTCATCGAAATTCTCTGTTTTATTTAAATTTATGTTAATTTGTGGTCAATTGCGTTTTTATTTTCGTTCGTTTGCATTTATACTGGAATTTTTTAAACTAAAATGCAGTTTTTATCGATATAATGACACAATTTCAGACGTTTACTTATAAAATAGGGTTCCGTGGTGAGAAGAAACAGTTTATTCCGAAAGAAGTCGCTGTTTTCGTTAAAATGTTCTAAATTACCAATTTACATTAAGTTGTTATATACAAATTGACCGTGAAAAATCTGTACATTTACAATAGCACAGTTTGATTCTTCCACTTTGTCAAAAGACCCATCTTATAAACGCACAATAACTAAAAGTTTTACGTATTTATAATACGTTGCATTTATTTACTCAACACTTTTCGCAATTTAAAATAATTATTCACATGTGGCTAGGGTTCAAATCCGACTTGGGCCACCGCAAAAAAAATTTTTTTTTAAATTAAATAAATGCGGACGAGATGAGCGTAGACAAGATGACCCCTGCAGATTCGGTGATATAGCAAATTCCATTGTCTGTGCTAACAATCAAGTTAACTGAAAACGCGCCCGGGGCAAAAACCATTGCGAATAATTACGCATTTTATGTTTATCTCTTTCTTATTCAAGCAATACGTATTATCAGTATTTCAGGAATATATTAAAATAAAATTTGTAACTCGTTTAATATTACGATCTGCCTTTCCCTCTTATCGCCCATTTAATTTTTAAACTAGTTGTTGTAATTTATAAGCGGCTAAAACTCAGTCGAAAATAACATTTAAAATTTATTTATAATATGAATATGGAAGTGTAATGTCAGAACAGCTAAGTGGTACAATGTTCAAACCTTTAAAACCAAACAAAACACAGGCACCGACCTGTTTTAAAAAGGGAACTTAGACGGAAATTTCGTATAGTAGGTAGGGACAATGAGAATCTCGTTAATCCAGCCATATAGCAGGCACAAATTATAAAATAATTAATAAGCTGTTACAAATCTAATTTTTGTAAAATTGTATCTACCTTTAAACACAATAAGCTATACATTCCCGTTCTTATAAATCATATTTCTCAAAAAATAGATTGTTTTAAATTCTGGCAGCGTGACGGGAGAGCTGTGAAATGACGTTTTGTTCAAACCCTTTAAATCCCGTAGCGCTCCGTGGTCTAGCGGCATCGATCGATGTGAGCCCAATGAGTATGCAAACGTAGAGGGTTCAAATCCAAGTCCGCCAGAGATTTTTTTAAATTAAACATCCATCCTGTGACTGCAAGAGAGCGACAACCAGAGCAGAAGAGAGAGAGAGATAAATCTACCAAAACAGGGACTTAGAAAAAAAAATCTGAAAAAATTTAAAATTCAAATATTCGCGCGAAATTAAAAGGGCTCCGTGCATGAGAGAGAGAGAGAAAGAGCAGCTTCGATGAGGGAGACGGAAGATTTAGCAGTTTGAAATTCAAATATTTCCGCAAAAATTCAAAATTAAAAACGTCAGCCGTGAGAAGTGCGCACGCAGAAAACCAAGATGGCCGACACCCCGGGAAGTTTAAAATCAAAAAATTGAACTTGGAAAAAATTTGAAAAATTTCCTATAGTAGGTAGGGTTAATGGAACTCTGGTTAATCAATTCGGCGCGTAATTCCGGAAGCAAATTAAAAATGGCCGCCGCGTAATTTAATCAGTAGCACATATGTAAATTACATATAAAACTTCATATGTGATTAATTAGATCAAACCGCGAAATTAATTAGATCAATCCGCGGATTTAATTCGCGGTTTAATTCGCGGATTTAATTAGGTCAATCAATTTAATTAGCGTTGACCTTTGACATAATCCAATTAGTGGTGTCCCTACTAAAGTTTTTGAAATTACGATAAAGTCGTGTAGTTGGGTTACGTTTTTGAGCGGATTCAACATTAATAGAACAAAAAACTAAAGAATGGTCACTAAATCCATAGGTGTCGACCACGCCATGACTGCAAACTAAATTCGGATCCGTAACAATTATTAAATCAATGCTGGTGGAAGTGGTAGTTGTGATGCGAGTGGGTTTGTCAATAATTTGAGTAAAACCGAGTGCTTCTATCACGGTTAAGAATTTTTTGTTAATATTCTTAATCAGATTTAATACATTTAAATTAAAATCCCCCGTACAAAAAACTTCATTGTACGATGGTGAAACCAAAGAAAGACACTCCTCGAACTCGTCTACAAATTTAGAATTACTTGTGCTGGGTGATTTATAAATCACACCAAACAGAAACAGTTCCTTTTTAACAGGAACAGCAATCCACAGCGACTCAAAAGTATCGTGTTTAAAACTAGGTTCTACCAAAGAAAATTTTAGATTGGAATTAATGTAAAACGCAATCCCTCTTCCTCCCGAAGCATCACTATCTAAACGTACCAATTCATAGCCTAAAATATCACATATATTGCTTGAAACTGAACTTTTTAGCAAGGTTTCAGAAATGCCCACGATATCATAATTATTAGTAATTATCAAATCTCTAACTTCAGTTATATGAGCACACAACGATCGAGCATTTAGATGCGCAAATTTAAAATTACTCATATATTGCTAAGAAAATAAATATAATTATTAAATGTATAAGTTTGATATGATTATAATTATAAAACAAAATTAAATTATTCCGTGCTAGTACAAGAAAAAAAATATAATCAACGGGTACAAGTGCGCCGAGTAATAGCACAATCAGAATTGCCCAGCACTGCTGCAGAATTTTATATTCAAATTTTATTGAGGTCATCTAGCGTACATATTTTTAGAATTTTATTGCCAGACTTTATGCAAATTTTACCTTGCAAGGACCAAACATTTTTTGTGGTGAATCGTTTCACAGCTTCTCTTAATATAGATGCCCTCTCCCGAGTTAGGTCCTCCCGAATGACTGCCTTAGTGCCCTTCAGTTTTTTCTTCGAATTGAAGATTTGATTGCGAACATTGCGGCTTCTAAGTTTGACAATGATGGGACGTATTCCGCCTTCCCTACCCATCAAACGGTGGCTGCAATCTATGTCTTCCGGAGAGATATCTATAGCCAGTTTATTCTTGCAAAGCTTAATGATCTCGTCATCGGTGTTTTCCCCTGCCTTTTCGGGTATACCAAAAACTCTGAGGTTATTTATCCTTGAATACTGCTCAAGTTCATCAGCCTTATCACGAAACTTGTTATTAAGCTTATCAACTCCTTTTTCAACTGTTATCACTTTGGTTTCCAGAGTTTCTATTCGCTCTTCGAATTGCTCCTTGACTCGTTCCACTATATTTTGTATTATTAAGTCCATAGTGACCTTCGAGGTTAGGATTTTTTCCACTACCCTTTGCACCACATCTTCTTCATTTTGGTCACTTTTAACACTACGTAGACCGGGCCCCATGTTGGCAAATAAAATTTTAGCAGAAAACCAATGTTTTGTAGAATTTATATAGAGCAGCGCTAGTAGGATGCGACTAACCGCGTTGATGGTTCATGACAGAATTTTATCACACATTTTATAACATTAAATAAAAAACAAAACTATTTTCCACACTATTTCTAAAATTTGCAGCGCGTACAAAAACGATGTTGATGTTGATATTATTCACTCAAGGTCATGTATTCGTATTCGTATTCGTATTCACGAATATTCATAAGAGTATTTGTATTCGGTATTCGTATTCGCGAATACGAATTTTTGTATATTCGGAACATCCCTACTGGTGATACTTTGGGCAAAAACTGTCAACCTTAAGACTTACAGTGGAAAGTCTAGTGTTAAATCTGCGGGATCGTGTAGTCTCGAGGTGGAATACCAAGGGAGAAAGTACATTCTACATGTAGGGGTTCCTAGAATTGAGGCACATCCATTGTTGTCGTTATTATCGTCTGAGAAGTTGGGTTTATTGAAAATACTAGACTGTGATCAAGAGACAATTTCGAATAAGGACTCAGTACATTGAAAGGTAAATATAAGATTTATCTTGATAATACTGTGAGACCAGTTATACACGCACCTTGAAAATTCCCAGTGCCATTGACAATTCCCAGTGCCATTGACAATTCCCAGTGCCATTGAGAAATGATTTGAAAAAGTTACTAGACAAGTTGGAGACAGATCAGGTAATTAGCAAGGTGACTGAACCAACTGATTGGGTTTCTAGTGTACTGTTGACTCGTAAGAAAGGCAAAGACTGGAGAATTTGTTTAGATCCTAAAGACTTGAATCAAGCGATTAAAAGAGAAGTTTACCCATTACCATGTATTGAAGAATTGGTTACTAGAATGACTAATGCGAAGGTATTTAGTACACTTGATGCAAAGAATGGTTTTCGGCAAGTTAAGTTAGAGGAAGAAAGCACCTATCTTACAACATTCAACACTCCGTTTGAACGATTTCGTTGGTTGCGAATGCCTTTCGAAATTTGTTCAGCACCAGAAGTGTGGCAAAGGAAAATTCATGAATTTTCTGAGAACCTGACAGGATTTGAAGTGATAGCAGATTATTTCTTGGTGTATGGTCAAAGTGAAACCTATGCAGATGCAGTAGTTGACCATGACGGAAATCTACTAGTTGTTAAAGAAAGCTCAACATCATGATTTGAAACTGAATCCAGATAAGATGAAGATTAAATGGAAAGAATTACCTTTCATTGGACATCTGCTTACTGATAAGGGACTGAAAGTCCACCCGAAGAAAATAGAAGCAGTTAAAAATATGACAACTCCACAAGATGCTAAGGATATGATGAGATTCCTAGGTATGGTACAATATCTTGCTAAATTTCTACCAGAATTGTCGGATGTCACAGAACCTTTGAGAAGATTGACTGACAAGGGTGCAGAGTGGATATGGACAGAAGTTCATAGCAGAGCATTTGATGTAGGGAAAAAGTTGTTGACGGAAGCACCAGTATTAGCATACTATGGCAGTAAGAAGCCTGTTGTGATTCAATGTGATGCTAGTAGTACTGGAATTGGAACAGTTTTGTGGCAAGAGAGAAAACCAGTAGTTTTTTCATCCAGAGCAATGACCCCAACAGAACGACATTTATGCCCAAATTGAGAAAGAAATGTTGGCTATAGTACATTCTTGTATTAAATTTGACCAATATATTTATGGAAGACCTGATGTGAAAGTGGACACTGATAATAAGCAATTAGTGAGAATTTTCCGTAAGCCCATATCAGCGACACCGAAACGACTCCAGAGAATGTTGTTGTTTTTGCAAAAATATCAAGTCGAGGTCAATTATAAAAGTGGAAAAGAAATGTACATTGCTGGTACCCTGAGCAGAGCTTATCTGAGCAAGACTGGTTCAGCAGAGTGTAGTGATATTATGTCAGTTGAGGAGGAAAAGATTTGTGTTCAAATTGAATGTATTCAGACTATGAAATATGTGTCAAACAGTAAAAAACGAATCGAGGAAATTCGGCAAGGCACAAACGTGGACGAAACTTTGCAACAAGTGATCAAATTTGTGAAATTTGGTTGACCAGATAATTTAAAACAAGTTCCAGTGGCAGTGAGACCATATTTTCCGATTCAAGATGAACTTGTGAAAGAAGAAGGAAGTTTGTTTGTGTACCAGAATAGTTATTCCAGAGAATATGAGAGTTGGTTCTTTGAAAATAATGCATGTCAGTAATATTGGAATTGAAAACTGTTTGAGAAAGGCACGTGAACATGTATATTGCCATGTATGAACAAAGATGTAAAAAACTTTATCTCAAAATGCACGGAGTAGTGACATTTTTCAACTGAAGAATGAGAATTTTCTTGTAGTTGTTGACCACTATTCAGATTTCATTGAATGCGACAAACTTAAACAAATTAATGCTCAGACTGTGATTATGACACTTAAGGAGTATTTTTCGAGATACGGAGTGCCTGAAAGACGTTACAGTGACAATGGACCACAGTATGGGAGTCGAAAATTTAAGAAGTTTACTAGTGATTGGGAGTTTGACAGTATAACTTCTAGCCCCCACTATCCAAGATCAAACGGTAAAGCTGAGAGTGCAGTGAAAATGTGTAAGGACCTAATGATGAAATCAATACATTCGAATGGATATTTCCAGATGTCATTGATGGATTACAGAAACACCACTTCAGCAGTAACCGGTTTGAGTCCAGCATAAAGAATGTTTGGAAGGAGAACGCGTGGACTTTTACCAACCAGAGATCAGTTGCTCCTGTCCAGTACACATTCTGATGTGAAGGAGAAAATCGAAAAATCGAGAGAAAAGCAAGCCAAGTACTATAATGCAGGTACAAAGCTACTACAGAACTTGTCTGAAGGTGAAACAGTTAGAATAAAGCTGCCTCGAGACAAGAATTGGAGTAAAGGTATGATTTTGTCCGAAATCGAAAAGAGATCGTACAATGTACAATCCAAGGGTGGTGTCTACAGACGTAACCGGAAGAACGTCAGAAAGACACCAAAATCCCCTCCATCCAAGAATGAAATGGAAGAATCCGAGATTGACGAGGATGAGATTGGAGCAGACCCTGAGCAGTAGATTACTGATCAGCAACAACCGCCCCAATCCCATGAACCTGTACTAATCCAAGCGAGCCCAGTTTTTACTCCAGTAGTTATCGGAAAATCTACAAGGAAGAAGCTAGCTCCAGAGCGATATTCCCCGGCCCCGTGGAAGTGAATAACAGTCCTCTAATTTAATTATACGTATTTCAAATTTATAATTGATTGTTTGTTTGTTTGTTAATGGACAAGGTCTAGGCATGCAGAGTACCAGGTACCTTAGACACTGATTGCTTTGGTCATATGGTCATAGTCCTACTTAGAATTTTGCCGAGACTAAGAAGTTCCAACCTTAGCAAGGAATCTTTTACATGCTACACATCGTAGTTGATTGTTATATTTGGAAAAAAGAGGATGTTATGATATAAGCTGTAACATGAATCAAGCATGTATGGACCTGTCAGTATGACAGTCAGGTGGACATTAATAAACGCTTATTTGTGAGTATTGTATTGATCCTGAGTACAACCTGATCATTGATTGAATAGGCTCATACCACTGGTTAACTTGCAACAACATAATATTATGCATATTATAAAGCCGGTCCCAGACTACTCGTGTTATGTGTATGGTCGTGCAGTTCCCATCGGTTGTCGGTAAAATAACACGAGTCAACGGAAAATTATATCGATTTTGCTTGTAGTCGCACTCGCGAATGTTGCTAGCACAAGTATATACAAGTATATAGTCTGGGAGGTTAAAGCAAGCATTCGCGAATGTGTTTGCTTGTGAGAGATAGATGAAATGGAAGAAAAATGAAAAACGAAATTATAGAAAAATCGAAAGAAATTATCTAATTTTCTTTACACTATTGTGTGTACAATTAATTAAGTAATGAAGGATCCTAAAAACAAACCTTATATTTCTTAAATGTATTGTTATGATATATGAGGCAGTGTAATCAAATACAATAAAGAAATATTTAAAACGAATAAATTTGGAAGATTGCTATAATTAAATCTTGATGGGTGTTAAATTTTAAACATTATAAATAAATTTAATTGAGACAATGGGAGAGGAGATTTTGATATTAATTGAATACTAATTTAATGGTTACAGAAAATTTTAATAAAGTTCAAGCCAAGGTTACAATTGACAAATGTATTTAATAGCATGTAATAATAGGATTTTTAAAATAAATAAGTGTGCAATAAGAATTGTATCTAACATGAATGAAAATTTTGTTTAATTAGTTACAAAAACAACTCATGTAAAAGCAGACATGAATATGAAAATTTAAAAATTTTTATCAATAAAAAACAGAAATTAATGCCTTAAATTTGTATTGTTATTTGGTTTATACAAATTTAAAAGGGCCTTAAACAAATCTACGTGGTGTGTTATATGAAAATATTAATTGAAGTTATTGGAAGAATATAATCGGTGAAGAGATTATACAAATACAAGCAAATTGCGCAGTACGCGTACGTGATATAGGATACGCGAAAGGTCAAGATGCAAGCCGAGCGCTAAGATAAGAAAAACAAAACCTAAACAAATATAAACATCTGTGAAGCCGGAACGTGAGATTTTATTTTGTGTTACAGACACAAACACACATTAAGGAAAATTATATTATAGATAGTTAATTGGAAATAGACAAATACCTATGGTTATATTATTGGAAGATATTTGGATTTGTTCCTGCATACGGGAGATTATTGGAAGTGCTTACAAATAACTATTTGATTTGGATAATTTGGAGAATATTACTAGAGTTATCGGACTATCTGTAAAAGGACCAAGGTTATATTTGGAACATCATAATATTGAAACTTACCAGGAGCTAATCGGTGTGGTGGTGACATTTGAAAGGAAGAAGGATCGAATTCTAGGAGAAAAAGGGGTTGTTAAAGAGACGGATGCAGTTCTAGGGTTTCCTGATCAGCATAGGCGTTACCATTTGAAGAGTGAGCAGTAGGTGTTGCAGACGGTTGACGTCGGGATCCGTTGTTGGTTGGATTTTGACAGTAAAAAGCAAAAGAAGTTCTTAAGGTTTGTGTAACAAGTTTATGAAAGTATTTTAAATAACAATCAGTAAAAGAAAATATTCAATTGGACTTGATATAGTGCTTACATAGGTGAATTGATTAATATGTGTGTCAAGATAATAAAAATTTGTCAATACCTGGCTTGATGAGTTTTGAAAATCGATTTGACAGCAAATGTCATTAACTATAATATTAAACTTCAATTAATAGAGATCTTGATTTGGCGAACCACCTGAGATAAGAACTTGATTTGAAAGGAATTATTATTTAATTAGAAAGGGCATTGCATTAATAAATGGCAAGTTTTAAGTAAAATATCAAATACATAATAAATGTTATGCAGTAGTAATAGGAGCTAGTATTATTACGTAATACAGGGCTAGCTTAAAGTGGTGCATTACATTACATAAAAGTATACTGTTTTTATTGACCTTTTTTAACATTAATCCTAATTTTAGCGAAATTGTTGAACCATTTTGTGTTCAAATGAGGTTCCCACAAAGGACTTTTCATAAGCTTAACAATACAACAAATATTTTAATTCTACGTTGACTGATTCTAACGTAATTCACTTTTTACAAAAAGAAGTGTGTTACTCACATTCATCTCTTTCTAACTAACGTAAACTTGTAATATTCCACCCTTCTCATAAGGGTGTATTAAATTTAGCCGCGGGATAACTCACTGTCGAAGAGGGTTCGGTGAGCTCGAGCATAAATAAATACAACAACAACGATAAATTAGTAATAAATCAATATAATGTTTCTAATTGTATCATACAGAAAATGTGAACTGAACTATATATCACAAAATATGAAAGTTACAAATCCTGGTGAATTCACGTTGAAATTTTGTTGTCGGGGCAGGCAGCCCACTAAGCACCTCTGCGGAGGAGGTCACGAGCCTTGGAGATGCCTATCCTCGGACGGGCGGCGAGTGTTGCCTTCCGCGCCGATCCGCGAGAATTTTCCGCTCGAAGTCGATCGATGCCGAAAGTCCCAGAATTTTGCTTGTAGGCGCCGTCCTGCGAGTTTTACGAGTTAAAATACGTGACAAATTTTACCTGGAGATTATTTGTGTTTCGAGTTTAAGATGCGACTCCTCCCTGGAAGTTAGTGCCTCCTCTAGGTGGACGCAGCACGCAGATCAGAAGCACGCGATTTCCAGGTGCGTGGATAGTTTTTCGCCTCTCGCAGGTAGAACGGAGCGCTTATCGGAGGGTCCGGCTCGCCCGATAGTGCGCTATCAGCTCCAGGTCGTTGCTTTGACTTTGTTTACGTTCGATGCGATTTGCGGACGGGGAATGTTAACTTCAGGTCTTGCGGGTCGAACGGTGGCTTCCGGCGAAGTGATATGCTGTGAATCACACCAAATTAGTCTTCGCGGAAATCGGGCAATTTGTTGACCCTTCGTGCACTGCGAATAAACAGGATTTCGCAGTCGATGAGAGCACGGGAACGTCTGGATATGGGGAAAGTAAAATATTCCAAGATCTCAACAGCGTGTGCTGGAACTTGTAATATTTCGGATTCAAACGCTACACTACTAACCAGAAATTTACCGACATGATAGAATAGCGTTCAGTACAGGTTATTTACGGCGGATGTGAAATTATTCTAATCTTGCTAACAGTTCGTAACGACAAAATGGCGGTAGGAAATGCAGCCAGATTAGATAACGGATCAGGTCAGGTATCTTCTTATCGGATGAAGATCGGTCACAGAGAGAGAGCTGCAGTTGGGCGGTCTTCGTATATATAGTATCGGGGTCCCTTATCTGCTGCTTCCGGTGGCGATTAGAGTAGGAGGGGAGATTCGCTTGCGCGTCGCCTTAACGTAACTTGCGGCATCGGATGTCGATCGGCTTATCTTCGGTTGGATCCGAAACGTTTAAAAAGCGCGCTGAATTTAATTCAAATGCTTTTTGAGCATCCCTAAGAATTAATCTCAGGGCGAAACGTTACACATGCCGGTCCCTTCGGAGGAAACGGGAGTTTCATGGGGCTCTTCTCCATGGGTTCTCCATCTGCACGTCCACAAATCCTTGATGCGTCGGCGGATCGACGTTTTGGAAACTGCGGTATCAGCATCCCTGGTCATCAAGTATTGCAGTGGCGTAGGAGGAAAAGGGGGCAAGGCAAGATAATAAAAAAATTTTTTTATACTTGCTGTTTAATTTTACTTCTGCGGCGGCAGCAATCCCATTTGACGGGCTGTGTCTCGGGAAACTCGCAAAAATTCTCCGGAAGGCAATTTCACGCGGAAACGGCGTTTCTTCTCCCTCCGTCTGGTTTTGCGTGAGGTCGGTTGTCGGGCTTCCGTTTCGATCGGTGGTCGGAAAAGAATCTCGGGAAGCACTTCGGGTGACAAATCTGGTTCTGGGAGCTGGAGTTGCTGCAACTCTTCCAGGACTGAGGCGAGGGCGTCGCCTTCAGCGAGGGGAACCAAATCCTCGTTCACGGGTAGTTGAGTGGGGGCTTCTGGATTAAGTTCAGGCGGAATGCCTAGTAACTCCCACCAAGGGCCGCATTCAGCCAGGATGGCTCTCATGAGGGGAGAGGGAGTGTCTGGCGTCGCTGGGAGTCCTGGAGGAGTATAGGGCCACAAGGGCTCGACGTCGAACTCCATATTCGGGGTAGTTTGACGAGCGGGCGTTGCTTGCAGCATGGATGGGGATGTTCCAAACAAACGCTCCATCTTCCGGGATAAGTCGAGAGGTGACGTTTGGGGTCCTAGATTTCCTCTAGGGCTCACCTGATCGGTGTCATCCACGGTAGCGGAATTCGGCTGCATGTTGCCTTTCTTCTCTGGTGTATCTGGTAACGGAGACAACATGGCCGGCACCGGGCTCCACTGGGGCAAAGGCGACCAGCGGGTAGTCGTCGGGGATGCTGGGCGGTTATAGAGATGCGGGGTCCACGGACGGATCCTTTTCTGCCCTTTACGTCGCCTCCTAATTTTGAAGGGCCACGGTCGCACATCGATTTTATTTCGGACCGGAGGCATCTTCGATTAGTTTGAAAGTAACTCGGATAGTGACATAGGGTTTGAAGATAAGCCCTTATATAGGCCCAACCCTGTTATCACCCCTTCTATGGGATTACAGGTAAAAATGGTCGTTGTTGACGGACCTTTTTCACATCTGGACCCAGGGAAATAATATTCTAGAAACCAGATTGGGGCAGGTGCGAAGGGTAGTTTAAAAAAATTAAGTCCGGACATGAACTTTGGAAATTTCTAAAATTTCTGGCAATGGCTTGAATGCCATTTTGCAGGGTGCGTTTTATTACACACACAAAACTCTGAGATTCCTACTAGATAAATGCAGAAGTTGCGGTTTCAACTTGCATTCTAAGAACTTCAGGACTAGGGCAAGTGAATTACCTTCCCTAGAGCGAACGTACTTTCTTGTATGCCCTTAGGCGAATGTAGCGTTCGGGATTCGTTGAACTGGCTAGGATAAATTCACGTTTCAAGATGACACGAAGCTGCGGTATCAGTCCGCCATCTTGTCAACGTTCATGTACACGTGCACAACTACGCTACTGAGGAATGTAGGTGTTGCGACGTCGGCGTAACTTCAGGTGGTGCCTATGCTTCGTTAAAACATTCTGGAGGAAACGAGCTTTCTTGTAGGCACTTGGGCGAAATGCTCGCCCTGGATTTGTTTAACGAAAGCACACAAACTCGGGTTCCTGGTGAATACCAAATACTGCGGTTTTCAGTCTTGTATTCCTACGGGAAATATACTGGAAATTGACGAATCGGGAGCACCATCGCGGTTTCGACGTGCATTTCTGGTTATACTGGAAATTGACGGGTCGGAAGCACCATCGCGGTCTCGACGTGCCTACTGGTTATACTGGAAATTAACGGATCGGAAGCACCATCGCGGTTTCGACGTGCATACCTGGTTATACTGGAAATTGACGGGTCGGAAGCACCATCGCGGTTTCGACGTGCATTAACTGGTGTTCGCTCGGGCACCTCGGGGCTGCTAAACCCGTACCAGCAGAAGATGCTGGCCCCTGAGGGTTACAGGAGACGGTACTACGCGGGCGGTCCGTAGTATCTTCAGGCAAAAGGCTAGGGCACCTCGGGGTTGCGAAGCCCGTGCCAGCAGTTAAGCTGCTAGCCCCGGAGGGTTACAGGAGACGGTACTACGCGGGCGGTCCGTAGTATCTTCAGGCAAAAAGGCTAGGGCACCTCGGGGTTGCGAAGCCCGTGCCAGCAGTTAAGCTGCTGGCCCCGGAGGGTTACAGGTTACAGGTTACATGTTACAGGTTACAGAAGGGATTGGTGCTCTCTGACCTTTCGAAAGGACTGGAAACGGGCGGGGAATTCGGACACCTGGATCTGGGCTACTGGTAACATCTCTGGTACACGGTTCTGGTATGTCTCGGCCGGAATTGCGAGAAATCCACCTGGACTAGGCTCTCTGGTACATCTAGGTTCGGTCGGCTTATCTGGAACAGGTTTTATACAAAAGATTAAATAAAACCTTAAATAATAATGGGATAATTTTCAGGAATGCTCGGGCGCCAAATATCTGGTGAAAACAGGTCGGCGGACGGGTGTTTGCTGAATTATCTATACTCGAGTTCAAGTCCCTGCTCGGATACAGCCATGTAATATTCCACCCTTCTCATAAGGGTGTATTAAATTTAGCCGCGGGATAACTCACTGTCGAAGAGGGTTCGGTGAGCTCGAGCATAAATAAATACAACAACAACGATAAATTAGTAATAAATCAATATAATGTTTCTAATTGTATCATACAGAAAATGTGAACTGAACTATATATCACAAAATATGAAAGTTACAAATCCTGGTGAATTCACGTTGAAATTTTGTTGTCGGGGCAGGCAGCCCACTAAGCACCTCTGCGGAGGAGGTCACGAGCCTTGGAGATGCCTATCCTCGGACGGGCGGCGAGTGTTGCCTTCCGCGCCGATCCGCGAGAATTTTCCGCTCGAAGTCGATCGATGCCGAAAGTCCCAGAATTTTGCTTGTAGGCGCCGTCCTGCGAGTTTTACGAGTTAAAATACGTGACAAATTTTACCTGGAGATTATTTGTGTTTCGAGTTTAAGATGCGACTCCTCCCTGGAAGTTAGTGCCTCCTCTAGGTGGACGCAGCACGCAGATCAGAAGCACGCGATTTCCAGGTGCGTGGATAGTTTTTCGCCTCTCGCAGGTAGAACGGAGCGCTTATCGGAGGGTCCGGCTCGCCCGATAGTGCGCTATCAGCTCCAGGTCGTTGCTTTGACTTTGTTTACGTTCGATGCGATTTGCGGACGGGGAATGTTAACTTCAGGTCTTGCGGGTCGAACGGTGGCTTCCGGCGAAGTGATATGCTGTGAATCACACCAAATTAGTCTTCGCGGAAATCGGGCAATTTGTTGACCCTTCGTGCACTGCGAATAAACAGGATTTCGCAGTCGATGAGAGCACGGGAACGTCTGGATATGGGGAAAGTAAAATATTCCAAGATCTCAACAGCGTGTGCTGGAACTTGTAATATTTCGGATTCAAACGCTACACTACTAACCAGAAATTTACCGACATGATAGAATAGCGTTCAGTACAGGTTATTTACGGCGGATGTGAAATTATTCTAATCTTGCTAACAGTTCGTAACGACAAAATGGCGGTAGGAAATGCAGCCAGATTAGATAACGGATCAGGTCAGGTATCTTCTTATCGGATGAAGATCGGTCACAGAGAGAGAGCTGCAGTTGGGCGGTCTTCGTATATATAGTATCGGGGTCCCTTATCTGCTGCTTCCGGTGGCGATTAGAGTAGGAGGGGAGATTCGCTTGCGCGTCGCCTTAACGTAACTTGCGGCATCGGATGTCGATCGGCTTATCTTCGGTTGGATCCGAAACGTTTAAAAAGCGCGCTGAATTTAATTCAAATGCTTTTTGAGCATCCCTAAGAATTAATCTCAGGGCGAAACGTTACAAACTTATAGAAGGAAAAGAATACTCCAATTGACGGCGTAAAGTATTTACGTGTGGAGGATTTGAATGTCGAATTAAGTCGTGTTCAATATCGTTAATGTCTTCTTCCCTGTTGCACTTTATCGCAATAACCCCATTTTTTCTTTTTTTATTCCTCTAATTCCAATTTGAAGTTCATAGGGTTTAATCTTTTGGTTCAGTTCATTCTTCGTTTGTGTTGCTTTTTGTTTTTGTTTAGGCTTGATTATAATATTTGGAATGTTATCATTTGCTTTCTTCACTGGGTAAATGCTGGCGTCGTGGGCAGCGACCGCTGCATAGCTGTTCCCACCTTCTAGTACTGATTTCCATCAAGTGGATTTTCTCCTCCAGCAAGATATTCTTGTCTTTCATTTCCTTTACCAGTCTCTTTAGTAACAGTTTTTCGTTCTGCAACATCTCGTTTTCATGTTGTCCATAACCTCACTTTCCTCTTTATCACAACATTCAACAATACCTCTTATTTCAGTCATTCTGGCGTTTTTTCTTCTTATTACACACTTTTCATGGTAAACTTTATTACATATTCTACATTTCACAAACTTTTTTGCAACTTTTTCTTTACAATAACTTTCTGCACTCTCAGAGATATCTACATCATTCGCCATCTTGTTGCAATACAAATGCTTTTTAATCAGTTGCTTATTGCAACACAGATGTTTGCAAATATTAGTTAACGGTATATACTATACATACCGAATGTGTTCTAAAATACAAGCGGTTGGAATCTAAATGTAGAGGGTTTGAAAATTGTACTGGTCTACCAAATGCTTGTAGTGCACTCGATGAATAAGTTCGTGACACATGAATCAAACCAATAAAGAGAAGTTTAGCACATTTACAGATAAACCGCAGCTACGTTCTCAATTTACTCAAGTACTGATGCATCGTCTGTGTGATGGTGCAGTTGTCAGCTGTTCTTGAGCGAAGTCTTTGTTTACTTGCTTAAATGTTTCTCCGGCATACCACAGATTACAGGCAGAAAGATAAAAAACCACTAAAACAAACTTATGGGGTTAGATGGTTTACCTATGGCTGGAAGGGAGCTGAATCTCGCCGTATGTATTGTATTTGATGGTATTATTTAATATGTATTAGCCTTTTGAAATAAAGACCATATTATTATCATTACTACTACTGTCTCGGGGTTGCACCACTGTTCTGATAACCGTTACAGACGCTGTTGGATTATAATAAAACATTCGAAAAGATTAACCACGATCTGTTGTTTGTCTCAAGGTTCGATTCTTGGCCCACTACTCCATATTTTACATACCTCAACATTTTCTGAATTTGTTGAACATACTAATATGCATATGTATTTTTAACACCCAATTTAATCAGGCGATAGACAAAATCTCTAGTCACTTATAATAAATATTTAAGTAAATTGTCAACGAAATATTGTCTGCTTTTAAATACATGTAAAGTCCGCCCAACGTAAGATAGGGACAGACACGTCATCATTGCCAGGGTGCGCAGTGGTTTGGCGATTATCCCGATGGGCATGGCTACTTAGCAACGGCACGTTTTTAAGGACAGGGTATACCCTAAAACCAGAGACGTAAAAAGTGGCTCTATATCTTATAATTTAATTTATTTTCTGATTTCCTTTGGTAGTTACCATTAAAATTAAGTTTTTTAACAAATTTGAAAAGAAAAATTTTTCTTCAACTGATAGGAACAAAAATAGATGTTTTTTGATTATCTGCATAAATAATAATTAATTTGATTTGAAATTTCAAAGGTTGATGTTATGAACTTCCATACGTGGTATGAAACAGTATGGTGAGTGTATAATCAATTTAAATGTAGTTATAAGCAAAAAATTGACCTATTTGATAAAATTTTATGAAATAAGCGAAATTAAGATGAGATTGCGCCGTCCAAACCATTTGAAATTTTGTCATACCCTTCTTCGCGTGACGTTGTGTCATTTGGTACAAGCCGCCTCAATGAAATAATTACACAATATGTTAAAATCTCAAAAATATATTGCAGTTTTTAATAATTCACAATACACAAGATGGCTGCAGACCCACCGCTACGACTAATGACCGGCTTTAGATGCACGAGATAAAGCAACGCAAATGGTACTGGATAAAGGTGCAGGTAAACGCATTTGCCCTGCGGCGTTATTACTCCTGTTGAGAATTCAGCAATTTTGAATTTTGAAGTTGCAGATTGGTCTACGGCTGAGGCTACGGCATAAAAAAGAATGCATCAATTAAAACAGCGGTCGGGAGATTAATATACACAATGGGCCATAAATAACTGTACAGATTTTGTAGCCTCTTACAGGGTTCTCCGATTGCTTTTCATCATTTATCAATTATGTTTCCACATTTATCGAGGGAGATTCCCATTTGCCAAATATATTTCATCATTTATCAATTAAGTTCCTTTTTTATTAAAACAATTTTCATTTATGTCACTTGATTTTCCCTTCAACATTTGTCAAATATTGAACGCGCAAGAAGACAAAACAGGAAAATAAGCAGTGAGGTGGGTTGATTAATTATTAATTTCATGAATCGGGGACTGTTTTCTGGTGCTATGGGAAGACAGTTTGACGTGAAACCCAATGCATTGACAAAATTGTATCCAAAACATTTACAACATATAAAATCGTACTTGGGGGATTGTGTTTACAAAGGAGTGAAATTCTTACATAATTAATTTATGATATGTATGTACAGTCGTGTGCAAATAAATCTGGGACAATGGTTTTTTTCATATGTAGGTTGAGTTGAGAACTGAAGAATATCTCCATGGATTTTCTGCTACCAGAAAGAGCTACATTTTCATTTACTTGTCAAAGTTTAATGTAACTCTTCCTGATAGCAGGAAATCCATGGAGATATGCTTCAAATCTTAACTCAATGTACATATGAAAAAACCATTGTCCCAGATTTATTTGCACACGACTCTACTTCATAATATTGCATATCATATGACCACAATTATTTGTAATAGTTCATTTGAATAAATATGGTTTAGTCCTATTGAAAAAGGGAAACACGTTTGATACATTGTGAAACTGTTTTGACAAAAGGGAAATACATTTGATATAATTTTGACAGGTGTTGCCAAATGGGAATTACATTTGACAAATAGTGAAACACAATTGATACAATGTGAAAAGTTAATCGTCGTGCCCATTGGGCAATCGCATAAGATATTCTCCTGTAAGGCAGCTGATTCCAAAACTCAATTATTATTTTCTTCAAGACCTCATTTATTCAACAACAAAAATTAAAATGATGGATACGAGGTGACGTTTACCAAGCAACCAAACAAATGAAGCAAAATTCATTGCCTCAAAATTTTGTTAGAGATTTTATTTCACATTAAAGCGACGCGATGAGACGTTATTAAAAACTTCCGTTTTCGCATGGCTCTCATTAAAGTGAAATAAAATCGATTTAAAACGTTGTATTATTGCAAATAAGATTATTTCAGTCTTTACTTGCATTGTCTGATTATAATCGGAAATACAATCATCGATATTTTGTACCGTTTTTTTTTTTCACTATGCATATTTAGTAACTGATATTTCTGTTAGCTAGACAAATCATCTTTAGATTTGTCTATTAATAAATAATTAATGTTTTCGTTTCTTCTTTTCTATTAAAGTAGATAATTATTTTTGACGATAGACTACTGCTGTGAAAGTCATAAAACAATTTTTTGAATACAGTTTTACACAAATTCTATAAATTTTCTATTAAGTACTTTAAAAACGTCATTAAAACCAGGAATAGACAAAATATGAACTACAAATGGATATTCCACCTCCTTTAATGCCTTAATGGCAGTTTTTCTTTCTAAAAAACCTGCTTCAACTAAATTATTGATATTCGAATTGTGAGCAATTATTGTTCTTATTAACGAACTGAAATGCTGAATATTTGATTTAATTATATTTCTAGCAGCGTAATCGTAATTTTTATCGTTTACCAATTTATATAAGTTGGAAGTAAATGCCCTCGTAGCATAATTAGCACATTCTAATTTTATTATGTAACGACCGTAGGAGACGTTTTCTATTATTCGGGTATAAACACTGGAATCTCCGGCACTTATTAAATATTTATACCTGCTTCCATAGGCATTTACGATTTCATTGAATCATTCGACAATAATTGCCTGCTCCATGGCAGTTGAAGAACCTGTGTAATTTTTGTAACATTTATGTGGTCTTCTATCTGTAGCGCATGCGTAGCAATAGTAGATTATGTTATTAGGAGTAAAAGTGATACTTTATGTGGCGAAGCTGAAGTTTATTTAGCCGAACGTTAGTGAGGTAAATGAATAAAATAATCTAATACCTAATACAATTTTTCCGTGGTTACCATGTAAACATTTCGCTGAAATGTTTGAGTTTTGTATTTTGTGTGATTAGGCACATAGGTAAAGTACGGAAAAGTTGCTATTTTATCTGCTTAATCCCATAAAGTGACACTTTTACCTTGTCAATAAAGACACTTTTATGACGTTTGCGGATAATAGTAATTTATTATACAAGACGATAAAGTTAAATTTTATCCACGAGCGAATCGTTTAACGTCGAGACGAAGTCGAGACGTTAATGATTCAAGAGTGGATAGAAATAACTTTATCGTCGTGTATAATACAAAATTTTTTTCTATAGCAAGAACTTTAACAATTTCAAAAGAAAATAATGACAGTCAATCACATTTCAAAATGTCAGTAGCTAGATTGGGTTGCTACGATAATACGAAACTGTCATATTTAATTTAAACAAAAGTTAGAAAATTAAATTACTTTATTTATCCTTGATGTTAAAGTACTACTTTATCTACCCTTGCTGTTAAAGTAAAACTTGACCGTTTGTTTTGAGTTGATAAAAGCACACTTTAACATGTGCTATAGAAAAAAATTTATTTTTTACTCCCAAGTATAATTTTTTTTTTTGTTCTTCGCCCTATTATACATGCTACCCCAGATAACGAAGAGTAACTATATTCATATGAACGTTTGGGCCAACCACCATCCACTATAACGGTGATAATACGGTAACCCTCGTTTCATATAGCCTTCTTCTATTGCCAGTTTTTTTCTTCCATGGCGTTTTCGAACATTTGTTGAGATAACATTTTTTTCCATCTCGTATGCAGATTTTCCATGTCTTTCTTATACATTTTTTTATTCAATATCGGAATGCCTAATATTGAAAATAATTCTTCGGATTGTGAAAAACCACTACCTGTAACAGAGAGAGACACCACATACAAAGGACTGATTGATGTCGCTATTACAGTTGTGGCTTTTTAACACTATTTCAACATTACCCACTTCGCAGTAGTAATGTAAGTGAGATTGAAGACCGATCCTAGTTTCTTTAACGAGATTCATTTTCCCCATGGTACACGATAAATCATGTACTGTCAATCTACGTACGTGGCTTATAATAGCTATTTACGTTATTAGACTGGTAGCAACATTTTTATGGCCGCGCCAATACTTTACAGGTTGAGTTCTACTACTGGTCTAGGCCGGTAAATTTTATCTACCGGACTCGTTTGTAACTATGTAAACGCTAGTTACCAATGCAGTATCCTAAAAAATATTGAATGTCAACTATTCGGTTGTCATTTGACGTAAGTATGGGTTTGCTGGGTTTCTCACTTTCGACACATAGATCTAGAAGCTTTTCTTCCGGCAAACTGTAAAGTAAAAATTATATAGGTACTACCTCCAGTAATTTTAAATAGTCTAATTCAGTCTTTCCCAACCTGTGGTACGCGTACCACTAGTGGTACGCAGACGCCACTGCGGTGGTACGTGGTGCTCTGCACACGGAAAAAAATTGTTTTAAAATTTGGTTATTGAACAAAAACACATTTTTTAAAGGAATACATTTCAACAATTATGGCAACACAACTTCTTGCCATGCAGATCAACTTTTATTCGCAGTACAGCTTCAAAAAGTGATGTTGAAAGCTTATTCCTTTTTTAGTTTCAATATATGTAATATTAGACAATATTCTTTCAACATCAGCATTCTCGTGGTGAATACACAAAATAATAAGGGCTAGTTCGGCAATATTTTTAAAAATATATTCCTCGTGAAAATCTTTTGAAGTACAAAATAAATTTTTAACTGATTGCATTCCTTCGTGCATATGATGTCGACATGATAATGCGAATTGGCAAAACTAAATTATTGTGTAAGTACATTAAATAAATGTTAAAACAATTTTGCTTAATCGTGATTTTAAAAAAATCCTTAAATATTATTATTTTTGGTAGACACAAATTCCGCTACTACTTTCTTAGACTAGACATTCCCAAGTTGGCTTCTAATCTTCAAGCTCAGCCTTCTCATTGAAGTTTTGTATTATATTTCTGTTGTATTTTCCTTACAGTATATATTTTTTAATTTTCAACTTACGCTATGAATTCCTTGTTCATATCAATTAATAAAATATTACAACACTACACAGAATTTTATTCTTCATACTTATGGTTGGAAAATGGGTTACTTTAGATTAGTAAAATAATGAACATATTCCATCCATAATTACCTCCACGTGTCCTCGTGACTAAGTGGTACGCAAAATATTTTTGTCTTGTGAAGTGGTACGCCAGTAAAAAAGGTTGGGAAACACTGGTCTAATTGACAACTTTTTGCAATACAAAATTTGTATTTTTAGAATTTCGCCCAGTGACAATCAATTAATTACTAGTGAACATTTGCACATATACAAATACCAGGGTATTTTAACATGTCAAAACTAATAACTAAATTTAACAATTGCTAGATTTGAGAATTTTTAACAACTTTTTACATAGAAAACAGGTACCTAATAAAGTAAATGCACAGGGAAAAGGGATATTAAATTAGGAAATAGTACTCGAATATTCTCTGCCTAGGCCAGGAATGTTATTCCTGTACAGTTTTATTGTCAATTACCTAGCAACGGCTGATATAATGGAATGTTTGACTTTACTCAGCAAAATTGTATCAATAATGTGTCAATTCTAGTACGATTAGCGGAAAAATATATTGTAAAACAAGTTGAGAAAAGTGCGCGAGCTTTTTAATCGAAGCAAAGCCAAGATTAAAAACGAGCCGAGCACAAAAAGCACTTTCCTCACATGTTGCACATGCTGTTTTTTCACGTACTGGGGGAAAATGCTTGAAAATGTTGATATAAAAGTATCTAAAACTGTGCAATTTTTCTACGCGTTGCACACATAATTCTTTTCCAATGCGGTATCGAAAACTGTTACTTTTTGAGAATTTATTGGAATTTTTTAAAATCTAGTTTTTGGTAGTTATGGAATCAACATAAACAAACAAGTGATAGTTTCTCCTCAGAGCGGTGCACCATCTCATTTTAGAAAAAGTGCTAGTGTCTACCTTGACAACTTAATCCTTCTTAACATTGAGGCACTTAAGTGCATATCAGTAAAATTAGTTTTGCATAATCTCACTCGATAATTGCTGTTCGGTTGGTGGCCTAATCTCAAACATTTGAAAGGTTTTCGATAGATGCGCCACCTATATAAAATGTATAGGAAACTCTAAGGGCTCCCTTCCCCTTAAATAGGCGTCCTATTACCAGGGGGTTTAGTAGTTGATAGGATACGTGATGAGTTCACTTGTATCCGTGTACGCCACTGCCAATTCTTGAGGCGCGTGACGTAACAAAAATCCGCGCAGCCGAACTGTGACGTGCCTGTCCCTATCTTACGTTGAGGGGACTCTAAATCATATGATTTTCTGTTTAGCAGAAAAGTCGACTGCAAAAATGTGAAATCTATAATTAAAATTACAATGAATAGCTTTAATTTAATAATACTAAAAAAAGATCCCAAAAACTTGAGCCTTGTCTAGTTTTAGATGCACGACTCATACAATCAAGTGTATAGAAAAAGCATAACTGAATCGAAAGCTACTCCATCCACATAGATTGTATCTGACTGAGGATCAAAAGAGAATGCTGTGTGACGCTCTAGTGCTCCACAAGTTCTAATACTGCTCAGAGATATACTCACCTTGCCTAGATTATGATTCTGCTAGAAGGGTACAGAGTTCAAAAGGCTTGCTTAAGATTTATTTGTATTTGTAAATTTTACAAAATTTCACACCAATTAATAGAAGCTAAAAGGCTACACATGCAAACAGACGCTTACTACATACAACATCATTATACCATAGTTATTATAACCTGCCTTATCTATATAAGATAACATTCCAAACAGATATATATATATATATATATATATATATAATTTAAACGTAAGATACAAGGGTCTTATATATAAGATTTTTTCCAGTATAAGATTTTATATGTGTGACTAAACTATTTTTGTATGCTGTTTTTTAATCAGAAACAGAAAAACTGTAAGGTTATTCGCCAGTATGAGATTTCATATGAGTGACTAAATTATATTTATGGGTAGTTTTATATTTACAAACAGAACAAGAATAAGGTTTTTCGCCTGTATGAGTTCTCATATGTTGGAGTAAATGAATTTTCTGAACAAATTTGAATTCACAAACACAACAAGAATAAGGTTTTTCGCCGGAATGAATTTTTATATGTGTGACTAAATGAATTTTCTGAACAGATTTAAATTCACAAACAGAACAAGAATAAGGTTTTTCGCCCGTATGAGATTTCATATGAGTGACTAAATTGTGTTTACGGGTAGTTTTATATTTACAAACAGAACAAGAATAAGGTTTTTCGCCTGTATGAGTTCTCATATGTTGGACTAAATTAATTTTCTGAACAAATTTGAATTCACAAACAGAACAAATATAAGGTTTTTCGCCTGTATGAATTTTTACATGTCTGACTAAACTCTTTTTGTAGGCAGTTTTAAATTCACAAACAGAACAAAAATAAGGCTTTTCGCCTGCATGAGTTCTCATATGTTCGACTAAATGAATTTTCTGAATAAATTTCAATTCACAAACAGAACAAGAATAAGGTTTTTCGCCTGTATGAGTTTTTCTATGTGTGACTATACTCTTTTTGTAGGCAGTTTTAAATTCACAAACAGAACAAGAATACAGTTTTTCACCTTTATGAGTTTTTATATGTCTGACTGAACTATTTTTGTGGGCAGTTTTAAATTCACAAACAGAACAAGAATACGGTTTTTCGCCTGTATGAGTCCTCATATGTGTGACTAAACTATTTTTCTCGGCAGTTTTAAATTCACAAATACAACAAGAATAAGGTTTTTCGCCTGTATGAGTTCTCATATGTGCGACTAAATTAATTTTCTGAACAGATCTAAATTTACAAACAGAACAAGAATAAGGTTTTTCGCCTGTATGAGTTTTTCTATGTGTGACTATACTCTTTTTGTAGGCAGTTTTAAATTCACAAACAGAACAAGAATACAGTTTTTCACCTTTATGAGTTTTTATATGTCTGACTGAACTATTTTTGTGGGCAGTTTTAAATTCACAAACAGAACAAGAATACGGTTTTTCGCCTGTATGAGTCCTCATATGTGTGACTAAACTATTTTTCTCGGCAGTTTTAAATTCACAAATACAACAAGAATAAGGTTTTTCGCCTGTATGAGTTCTCATATGTGCGACTAAATTAATTTTCTGAACAGATCTAAATTTACAAACAGAACAAGAATAAGGTTTTTCGCCTGTATGAGTTCTCATATGTGTGATTAAATGAATTTTCTGAACAGATTTAAATTCGCAAACAGAACAGGAATAAGGTTTCTCGCCTGTATGAGTTTTTATATGTGTGACTAAATTACGTTTGTGGGCAGTTTTAAATTCACAAACAGAACAAGAATAAGGTTTTTCGCCTATATGAGCTGTTATATGTGCGACTAAACTCTTTTTGTGGGCAGTTTTAAATTCACAAACAGAACAAGAATAAGGTTTTTCGCCAGTATGAATTTTTCGATGTCTGACTAAAATATTTTTCTCGGCAAATTTAAATTCACAAACAGAACATGAATAATTTTTTTCGCCTGTATGTGATTTTATATGTGTGACTAAACTCTTTTTGTAGGCAGTTTTAAATTCACAAACAGAACAAGAATAAGGTTTTTCACCTATATAGGGCTTCATAGATGTAACCAAACTCTGTGCTGTTGAATTTTGAGCCATACAATTTTGGCCTGCAATTTCAAAGTCACATTTAATATCAATTTCCAAAGAATTACTGATGTCATTACTTTCAATGATTTCTGGTTTGATAGAAAATTTCTTAATATCTCCATTGCCATCTAAGTCTCTTAATATATGCAGTGAAGTGGCTGATGAACTATAAGAATTATTATCTGCTGCTTCTTGGGTAGTGGTCATCATGGCACTTTAATGTCCGCTTGGGAAGTAATAGTAATAATTTTTCACTGAGTAATATACGATTACGAGAACTTTGAGACCGCAGAACCTGAAACAAGAAGGTATTATTAGAATTAGCAAATTACAGATACTTACATTTATTTTATTTTGGAACCATAGGTTAGCTTAGTGACCCTCGATAGTGGGCAAAATATGGCTTTTTTGCACTTGCGGGACTAAAGTTGGTACTTTAGTCACTTATTTCAGGGACTAAAGTAGCTCATTTTATCTCTAGGGACAGAAGTAATTACTTTAGCCCCTAGGGACTAAAGTAAAAAATGTTACCGTATCTATGGTAAATTCGGGGTTAACAGGTTAGGTTTCGCGTCAGTTTTGACATAAACTGACGCAAAACCTCATCTATTAACCTCGAATTTGACATAATTGTGAGCTCTTGTCATAATGACTTACAGTGCCACCAACTTTAAAATTTAGCAAAGGCTACTAATTTTAAAATAATTGTAACTAAAATGTCAATAAATGACGTTTAAAAAAACGGGTTTTCGTTTTAAATCTTCCTGCAACGTGAAAAAAATAGTATATGCAACTCGGAGAGAATGCTATTTTGCTTCAGTGCAATTTCTGACTCTCGGGCTTCGCCCTCGAGTCAGAAATTGTACCTCAGCAAAATAACGCATTTCTCTCCCTCATTGCATAATCTACTATTATGGCCTGAGGGTCTATAAAGTTGCTAAGTAATTAAACATACAATATAGCAACACCAACAATTTACACAGTAACCATAGCACACCAAAAATTTACAGGGCTAGGCATTATCCTGTGCCCAAAATACTAAAATCTTGAATGTTGTCCATTTTGAGAACTAAAATAAAATAAAAGTAAGTATGTACCACATGCATAATCAAGATTACAGCTCTCAGGCAATTTAAAGCACTCCACATAATCTATTGATGTAGCCTTAATATAGAAGTAATTATCATACAGTGCGTAAATTAAGTATCGAAACGGTGGTATTATTTGAATATGGCCATAGATCGAACTCTGAAATTTAGTATAGAAGTAAAACACGGTTTTCTACTAATATTCGTGGTTCTAATTTTTTCATCGATCGTTACGACTGCAGCACGGCCAACTTGATTATTTTTTTTTAATTGAAATGGGGGTTGCAAGTACCATCATTAGAAAGCTGTTTTTGTGTAGAATCCAACGATGTAGCACTTGATATGGCAGTTTTGAAAAATAACTTCACTATACCAAATTAAACTTTGAGAATATTACTTTCAACGGCTTGCTAGATATGCTAAAAATTTAGTTAGCGGTGAATGCTTCGTTTTGTTTTTCAACTTTAAACAATACATTTATGAAGAATTAAATTGTAACGAATTTATAAATGTAGCGATTTTACACACATATTTGCGCATGCGCTTTCGTAAATTTCCTAAACCAAAATAGAAATATCCGTATAAACACCTGTTTTTCTTCTTAAGGCTAGTGCTACATTAAGACAGGCTAATACTAATGGCTGTATAAACCAGCCTTTAATAACTATTACTGAGAATGCGAACAATACTTAACCTCAGTTTCAGAAGTGTTTTGTTGCAACTTCCACTCAAGTGTAACTAAATATTACGATTTCGAACGTCAACGTTGTCAGAGCGGTGAAGCTGAGTATTTCTTCAAATACTAGGCGAAGAAAACGAATTGATTAATTAATTACCGTGAAATGGGGCGTCTTTGCCACTGCGGGTGACATTGCCAAAAAGTTAAAAAAGATATTTAAAAATTAATTATTCCAATGTTGGTAGTACTAGCCCTCTGAAATTTGCTATATAAGAAAGTGCATTTCTTGGCTACTAGTCTGCGCCGCAGTCGCCGGTTTTTGGCGGTTATTAGTGGTGGATACAATTTCTAAGCTGGTGTGCTGCAACCATATATTTAATAACTACTATATTGCTAGCGGCTATGAGTGGGGAAGTCACGAAGTAAGTGAGACAGACAACCAGTGATTTTGAAGGATATAGATACAAACACAAGGTTCACCTAATGTGCCAACATAACCAAGACATACTTTTTTGCTATCATCTCTTTCAAGCAAAAGAATGTGTATATATTTATCTTTGTTTCAATTGCTTTACCAACCCTGAAGCAAAAGCACCAAAATTGAAATTGTCAAGATATTATAGTTGTCATAGAAATGTCATACAGACACCAATGAGTCATGTATTTTTCAATTAATTTCAAAATAATGGGCACCATTTCGTGGATCCATATTGTGGATCTGTTAACTGGCCACCTCTTTCGTGCGATTTGACGCCGTTAGATTATTTTCTTTGAGGATATGTAAAGTCGCATGTCTATGCCGATAAACCGGAAACAATTGAGCACTTGAAAGCCAAAATTCGACGCGTTATTGCTGAAATGAAATACAGCCTGATTTACTGCGAAAAGAGTGTGTGAAAATTGGACCTTCAGATTACGTCATGTATACGCCAATCGCGACGGTCACATGCCCGAAAACATATTCAAACATAAATGCCATAAAATTATCTTTCAGATAAAGCCAATTTCATGGATATTAAAAACATCTTTCTGTGTTTTATTTCAATTTAAAGTTGTATCCCTCTAAAAAAACACCCTTTACATATAAACCAAAAAATCATTGTTTATAGTATCTTAACTATCCATATGAAAGTTTACAACGTTATATAGAGTTATCTTTAACCCTATATTTTTGGTCAATTTTCAAAATTGAGGTTGCGTTTTTGAGATTTGTGGGGTGAATAGAAACGTGTATCTATTGTGTTTCTACTCACTCCACAATAATTTTTTGTTTAAACTAGTAGAAAATACTATATAAAATAACATTTATCGCATTTCATTTGAAAATATACATTTCTTCATTCAAAATCGTTAAGAAATGTGGTACTTTTCTCAATAGCAACACTTTTCTGCCTAGCAACGGCGATTCGTTTTACGTTTGGCAATGCCGAAGTGTGTTGTTAGTGACACTGTAAGTCTATGTCAAATTTGAGGTTAGTAGGTTAGGTTTTGCGTCAGTTTTGACACAGATTGACGCAAGACCTAACCTGCTAACCCAAACTAACAAATTTACCTTGACCGATGAAGATTCTTTGTTCTCTGTTGAGGACGTTACAAAAATTTTTCAACACCAGTAGTGCGCTCTAGTTCTAGATTCAAAGACATGTTAGTGTTCAAGGAAGATCTGAGTGATTTTACTCTCTATTAATTGGGAGTAGTACCACCAGCAGTGAATTTTCGCTCGCCTAAGTGCTCACATTTTTGTTAATTTGATAATTTGTATCTATTAATTGTATTATTGTGTAATATGTTATTAAAACTCCTAACATAAATAACCACATTTTGTTATTTTCACTCACCCCCTATCGTTCTGAAGGGAAACAAACATGAATTTACAGGCCTGTTTCTACTCACCCCTATTTGCGGGTGAGTAGAAACAGGGTGTTTTTATTTTTATTTTTTATTTTATTAAATAACATTGATGAGTAAATATGTTAGGAACTGATAGAGGGAGCACAGACCGGAATTTTGGGTAGAAATTTGTAATTTTATCAAAGCGTTTTAAAGGTGAAAATTGATCTCAAAGCTCTAAACTGTTTCTACTCACCCCGTTTTACGGTAATGAGTTAGGAAAGTCGAAAGTTGTTGCGGGGTAGGCTCCTCGGCGTGTTAAATAAATTTACATGTTAGTATAATCGAATAAGTACAGTTCTATGAACTTTTTAAATAAAGGTAAGAAGGACAGAATGTTCTCAATACAGTGCAAAGAGAGCACAATACTAGATCAAATAAGGCTATCAAAAATGGAACGGTAATTTTTGAAGAATGGTGAAACAGACAATTAACCCTTAACTGAAACTTGGTTACAAGATGATATATTCAACAGTGAAATTCTTGATAATAGGTACAATCTTTATAGGTACGACAGAAATGCAACCACAACGGGAAGATCGCGCGGGGGAGGTACACTGATTGCAGTAAAAAAGAAATTTACCTCTACACTTTTGCCATTTACATCAAATACTGAATCGTTGTGGGTACAGGTACAGCTTTCAGGTCAACGCTTTTTTATCAATACAGTTTATTTTGAACCTCAATCCAGAAATGCAAATTACTCCTCCTATATTGACATAATTGAGCAGAACTATAATTTCCTCATCACTGGTAACTTAATAATTCTAGGTGATTTTAACCTACCTGAAGTAAACGGAAAAACTTATGATTTTAGTAGCGGTAGCTATAGCTGTCGAAATATTTGGGAGTGTTTCACTTCACTAGGTATGAACTCCTACAATAATGTATTAAATAGAAATAATAGAACGCTCGATTTAGTCTTTTCTAATATAAAATTAATTATTGAAAACGAATATTCGCCGTTAGTTCCTTTGGACTCCCATCATCCAGCTCTTTCGGTAACATTACATTTAAATTCGGGTAATCTAAAACCTCAAAAATGGTGCGCATTTCCTTGTAAATACAATTTTAAAAGAGCAAATTTTCTAGAAATGTATAACCTATTCAATGAATGTGATTGGCAGGATTTATTGTTGTGTACTGATGTGAATCATGCGGTGGAGATTTTTAATCAGAAAATTGAATCAATTTTGCAACAATGTGTACCAAGAATTAAAACTGGTCTGCACAAATATCCTCCGTGGTTTACAAAAGATATAATTACTAAAATTAAACTAAAAAAATATTTCCAAAAGAAGAAAAATAGTAGCCATTATTATCTATCTGAATTTAAGAGATTAAGGACAGAGCTAAAAAGTGACATTAAAAACAGTTACAAATCGTACGTACATAATGTTGAGGAATCTATTATTCAAAACAATCAACCTAACATCTTTTGGAACTTTATTAAAAACAAGAAACATAACAATGATATCGTTGCTAGTTACATTCTTGACGAGCAAACGCTCTTGGGAAGTAAAGACGTTGCCGAAGGTTTCGCACAGTATTTTTCCTCAACCTACGATCATTCACTTTTAGATTACAAACAAGATGTTCAGCTACATGTAAACTCAAATGAATATTTGAATATCAATTTAGTGAAATTGGATGAGGTTAAGACTGCTATAAAAAATATAAAACCGACTAGAAGCTGTGGTGTTGATGGGATTCCAAGTTACATTTTTAAGGGTTGTCAAGATAGTTTAGCATTTCCGTTATTAGTTATTTTTAATCTAGCACTAAAACAGTCAACATTTCCTAACGCGTGGAAAAGATCTAAAATCATACCGATTTTCAAAAATGGGGATAAACACAACATCAAAAATTATAGACCGATTGCCATACTTCCTGTACCTGCAAAGATTTTCGAACAGATACTTTATGATAAAATATATTACCATGTTAATAACATGATTTCGAGTATGCAGCATGGATTTCTTAAGAAAAGATCGACAGTCACTAACCTTGCGGAATTTGTCAATGACATTAGCAGCGAACTTGATTTAGGTAATCAAGTAGATGTCGTATACACAGATTTCGCTAAAGCATTTGATAAAGTTCATCATGGTATTTTACTTAAAAAACTTGAACAATTTGGATTCTCCTTAAATTTGCTCCAATTTTTACATTCGTATCTTGTCAATCGAGAACTTTTGGTGTTCTTTGAAGGACAATATTCTTCAGTTTTCTATGCCACGTCGGGAGTTCCACAGGGCTCAAATTTGGGACCATTGCTCTTTTTATTATTTATAAATGACTTGCCAGACGTTGTTGAGCATTCTAAGTGCCTTCTTTATGCAGATGATTTAAAGCTGTATAAGCCTATTAACAGTGCAGCGGAAGCCCTACAGTTGCAAAGTGATATAAATAGCATTTTTCGTTGGAGTATTAACAATAAGTTGAATTTCAACATATCGAAATGTATTGTTATGACTTATACATCAAAAAAACACTTTACAACTAATAATTATCTTATGAATGATACAAAACTGAATAGAGTTACCAATTATAAAGATCTGGGAGTTTACTTTACTTCCAATCTTAATTTTAGATATCATGTCGATAAAATTACAAACATTTGTATGAAAACCTTAGGTTTCATAATTAGACATAGCTATGCTTTTAACAATACAAAATCATTTATTATTTTATTCAACTGTTATATCAGATCTCGTCTTGAATATGCTTGTACAGTTTGGTTTCCGTGCACTTACAGTGGTCAGCAATGTCTGGAGAAAGTTCAAAATAAATTTCTAAAATTTCTGCATTACAAACAATTTGGCATAAGTCCTAACTTTGAGTCCTATCAACCGATTCGTGAATATTTCGATATACGTAAATTACATCACAGAAGAATTATCCATGTTATTGTATTTGCTTATAAATTACTAAATGATCTAATTGATAGTCCACAGCTGCTTTCACACATTGCAATTAGGGTACCACCTCACGGAGTGCGACCGATTTTTGCTTTCTACATACCTCACATTCGTACCAACATTCGCTTGCATTCTCCTATTGTTAACATGGTTAAAATGTTAAACCAGTATTACAATGATATCGAATTATTTGGCAATACCCTTCGTAGTCTGAGAATTCAGTTAAATAGTATAAAATTTCAATAAACAGCTAATTTTGTTTTGTCCTTATCCTTTCAGGTTCTTTTTCATTCTAATTTAGGATTATATGCTAATATTCTTTCTCATTCAGGATTTTATTTGTTTAGTTTAGTCTACTACTATTATTATTATTTTTCAGAAACTTGTAATTAGGCGAAAGCCTGTTTGTTTCTGTTTTTTAAATAAATAAATAAATAAAAAAACAAGAAATTCACAGAACAGGAAATGAACGAGATTTGTGTTTAAAAAAATGAGTCAGTAAAATGACATAAGTGAACAGACAATCCACATAAAACATAGTGAGTGGCGCTATAACTTAGTTTAAATACGAAAGTGAACAAACAATAATTTTAGAATTAAGATTTTGTACATTTTTATAATATAAGTTAACATTTAGTTTATAAGTAACTGAATTGTACTTGGTTAACATCCACAATTATGAATTTAGATAGGCAATTGTTGTTAACTACCACGGAGAGAAACAATTGAATAAAAATTATTTCATGACAGTCTAATTTGTCTCTCCAGATGAATTGAGTTTTAGCCATTTACAATTGAAATAAATTACAAATAATTATACCATCGTGATCAGGAGTTTGTAGTGCATATATGAGAATGTGGGTGTAAAAATCCAGCACCTAAAAATTATTTTCATCGGCGACCATCTTCCGAACCACTTCGCCAACGACGGGAAGTTTACGATCATCAGATTTTGAGCACAATTGAGGTCAGGCGTCTGAAATTTCGGTAGCACCACGTTCGCACGCCGTGTAGGAGTACACCGCAGCAGTTCCAGCATCCTAGGCTTCCGCTTCCAGCAGCGAGCATCAGGAGAAGCTGTTCCGAGCCAGTTCCCGCAGCCAAAAAAGATCAGGTTAGTGTTGCAAAGCAAATATCCGTGCTAGAGTTTCGAAGCTTACCATGAGGAACGAGTCCTATAAGAGGAAACCGATCCCAGTCTTACAACACTTCAAAATAGAGCATGAGGTCCAGAAATTGTAAAAATATAAGTTGAGGTTATGTTTTTCACATAAAAGGACGCGTTCAAAACAATCGAATTCCAAGGCAGCCGCGAACGATCTAAAAACAAAACACCACTAGTGACGCTTAATAAAGCGCGAGATTCGAATTACCTGATAATTTGTTCATAGATTTGCCTTTGAATTAATTTGTAAATACACAGAAACGAACTGCACAAAAATTCAATTTGTTGATAGATAAATCGACAGCGTAGTGAGTCTGCGCGTTGCTGCTTTTTAATTTCACAGCCCAGTGGCGTAACACGGGAGTGTAATATAAACATGTCGGTGAACGTAACTTGCAGATTTGAGTGTTCATGCCTACTGAAAGCTAGCCATAAATAACTTCACTTGCAGGTGTGCGAATTACTATAAAGGGCAAAACGCTACAATCAATGAACCCATCTATACAATTATTTATTTACTTTTAATCAGTCAAAATTTAATTTAAATAAAACAAAAGTATGTGCAGTGAGTTTATTTATTAATTATCATATCAATTAAAATTACACCGAGCATCTTCATTCACTACAATACATTGCTTCTTTACACACAATACAATAAAGGAAACCAAATTATCATCCGGCAAAAACGATAATAGTCAGATTATTTCTCTCCAGGGAGGAAACACCTGCTCTTACCGTTATATCAATAACATCCACTAAATAATTATTTAAGGGCAATAAGTATCATGCATCAAAATACATGTTTTATCAAAATTTATGGAAAAAAAACATGGAACATTGAAACATTAGACCGTGAAACAATTGAGTATCGCAAAAGTTTTCTCGATTAATGAAATAATATACGAATCTTCAACATTGAAATTACACTTTAAATTATTGAATAGATTTATTCTGCAACCATGACAATACACTATTCTTAAACGAGCCAAGGGTTTTATTTTTGAAATTCGTTGGAATTTGGTTATATATTGCGATGGTGGCTTGGCTTATTGTATTTTACAAGCCATTCAGTTAATTGCTTTAATATTATGTAAAATATTATAACGTTGAGACACCTTTTATTTAATTCGAAATGTTATATCATTCTGTTTAATAACTGTAATGCATTTGAGACTCTTAATAGGGTGTGGGTCGTTTAATCTAGTTATCTGTTCTTTGATATTTTAATTTTATATGGATTTTTAATTATTGACTGCTACTAAATATCAGTTTGACTTTAAACAACTATCAAACAATAATCAAATCAAAATTGACAAATATTCCTTCTATTCACAAATCAATTAATCAATTCACCAAAGTAAGTACTGTGTTATTTTTATTTCACTCAATTAATTGTTTTTCTTATTCAATATTCTTCCATAGAATTAATTAAGACCAACCTGATTTCCTCTTATTTCACTGCTATTCACGTTAAAAACATTACTGCTCCTGACATTCACAGCTAAGCTCATTGACAGCTCAACCTCGATGCTCCTCCAACCAACTCGAACATGTCCAAACCATAGGCTCCTACAGACACAGTCTCGCTCCTCACACTCCTGCACGCTACTGTCAATCCAATAGCTTCCTGGTAAGTTCCCACTAACAGATGGTACCCAAACTAATTTTCCATTGTCCTCAGCTCCTACCTTGTAGTAACCAACCCAAACAGAACAATCCAACTCAATCAGCCACGTCAGCAACCCCAGTAAAATGATTGACTAGTCTTCCGTAGAATCTCCAACTCCAGTAATGAACATTAATTATACCTTGTATGTGCCAAACAATCTAAATCCACTCAAATATTGTTATCTTCTTCTTACTTGTAACTAATTAAACTGTATTCTATAATCTCTTCAATGATTGTATGCTTGTATTATCCGTTAATTATATTTTTACTTGTTAAAAACCTTTTTTATTTGTATAAGACGAATTATTCTCGAAATTAAAGTCAAAATTTCTAGTTTTTATTAATTCTAAATGGATTTTTCAAAAATGTGTTTACATAATTTCAGTTTGTTATTTATACTACTATTTAAACAAAATTACTCTTTATATAGTTACAATTATTACTGCATACTTTTAAAATTAAATAATCTGATCTATACCTACTACACTTCTTTATTCTCAGAGTAAGCATATTTGTCCCATAATAACGTATCTTTCATATTAACTTCCACCACCATTACTGAATACTCAAGTGATATAACTTTTAAAATAAATTCCAATTTGTCTCAAATTTAATTTCTATACTCAATTCAACTTAACCAACAATCTTATTCAAAATTTTCTAAATTTGATTGTATTAATCTACCAAATTTATTTCTTTTAATTTTTATTTTAATAACTGATCTTTATGTATCATAATAATATTTTGGCAATGTTGTACGTATAAGACCGTTTGTAAAGTTTAGTGTGGTGCAACGGAATAGTTAATAAGCCCCTATGCCTCAAATTTAAATTATGGACATCGGTGCGGTGGCTGATTTTATTATAGAGATAAGGAGGAGTTTCCAAGGTAATAATTTTATGGTATGCATGAAGAAAACGCCGATTTAACATGTTGAGCCATTTAGTTTCACTAATTTTATGAGAAAGATGTTCACGTCTTCTTATTCCATGAAACGTAAACACGAATTTTGCACCAACTGAATTTTTCTTTTCGTTACACTATCAATGCAGGGCCAGTAAAGAACATCACAATAGTTAAATTGAGACAGCACTAACGAATCACATAACACTTTTTTGACAGTTTTGCTCAGCACTTGTCTATTGCCATAAAGATGTTTAAGGTTACTATAAGCTCTACGTATACAGATATTAATATGTTCACGAAACCTCAGACTACTATCAAAAATATTTTGATGGGATTATTTTGAAAGCATGAAGTTTTGCCAATTCTATAAGTTTATTAAGATCACTATTAATGAGATTGCAGGCATTTAAAGTGTCTTGTGGTTTAAATGACAAATAAATCTGGGTGTCATCAGCATACTGATGGTACTGACAGTGTTTTAGAGTAGAACTGCATACGTTAGAAGAGTAGATGGTATAAAGCAAAGGACCCTAGATTGAACGTTATGGTACACCTTGTTTAATATCTCGGTGTTATATTATATGGTTTTTTAGGGATACACATTGCTTCCTGTTTTTTAAATAAGATTCAAGTAGTTTAAGTGCCATAGTGATACAAGATTGCTAGTAATAATTTGTGATTGATCGTATCAAAGGCCTTGGAAAAATCTAACAAGACCAGTACTGTTAGATTCCCATTATCAGTAGCTTCTAATACATCATCGGTAATTTTTAACAATGCCGTTGTACAACTATAATTTTTTCGAAACCTGACTGATAACTAGGTATTAATTTGTTGTCTTGCAAGTAAGTTCTGATTTGGCTGTCCATGATTTTTTCCAAGACCTTAGATAAGACTGGGAGAATACTAATTGGCCTTAAATATTTTAATTCTTTAGGTGAATTGATTTTTACAATTGGATGTATAACAGCAGTTTTCCACTATGTTGGAAAAACACCACCCAACAAGCAGGTATTAACTATATTGCTTATGTAGGGAAGTATAAAAGGACAACACATTTGTAACATCAGTATACTGATACCATCATTACTAGTGATGGGCCTATCCGGAATGAATAATCGGAAAGTTTCCGATTGTTAAAAAAATCGGAAGGTTCCGATTATTTCGGAACGTTTCGGAACTTTTCGGAATTCGATTATTTTACTGTTCGGTGCACAAAATTCGGAACTTTCGGAATTCGATTATTATACACATTCGGAACACAAAATGAGAAAACGAAATGCCAATTTGAACTGAACGGAATACCGAATGTTATGTTGACTCACTTGACTGCTATATGCTGGTTGGAGAATGCCGTCGGGTCGCGCCGTGTATGATACGTGATGGCATTAATGGCAGTGGTATTTCATAGATTAATTATTAGATAGTACAACTTACAGACTTCAAATTCATGTATTGTTTTATACTATCTATTATGTACTTTATGTGCGATTAAACTTTAAAATATCACTACCATTTTCCGAAAGTCTGTTAAGGTAACTACTGTATTTTATTTTCTCTTATATGCCACTGTGCGACTCAAACTCATAAATTGTTTTAGTTGCGGTCCTGCAAACCCAAACAATAGATGCCAACGCAGATAAAGGCTTACAGCGGGACGGCGAGTGTCGCAAATTTGCACGCACTTCATCTTCCTTCCGCTTATTGTTTCGCTCGTTTTCTCTTGCTTGCATTTACGGAATGTAAAATAATCGGATGATATTCCGATTTTATAAACATTCCGAAATGGAACATTCCGATTATTGAAATCATCCGATTATGCCCATCACTAATCATTACCAGAGGCATTAGACCTTATAGAATGTATACAGTTGTTAATAACCTCGTCCGTAACAGTGCAAAATGTAAACGTTTCGAGAGTATCACGTTTAACGTCTTCATAAAGTCTAAGAACGTCTGGATCAGGTTTATCTATGCTAGGAATGGAATCAATAAAGAAATCGTTGATTATGTCTACGTCACTTAAATTACGTGGAATATTATTCTGAGTTTTCTGAGAATAAATATCCCACTGTCGTAAATTTTTCCACAAGGATTTGGGGTTTTGATGAGTAAATCGGTAATTAAAATATGCCTTTTTCTCAATTTTAATGCTAATGTTTACTAAATTGCGTAAACTCTTGTAGTAGTTCCAGTGCTCAATAAGCTGAGAATTGTTAAAGGCCTTATCCCTCAAACCCATCATGAATCTTATATTATCTGTTAACCACGGGGCTTTACGTTTACGAAAAATAGAAGTTTTAAGTGGAGCAAAAATGTCAAAAGGGTTTAGAATATTTACATTAAGAAAGTCGACCTTGTCGTCAATATTATGAATATCAGCAATAACATGCCAATCTATCTGTGGAAGACAAAACTGAAAGTCATTATTGCTGAACTGGGAAAAGTCTCGATGTGTATGTATTTTAGGTTGGAGTTTAGGTATATTTATGCTAATATTACAATACATGAGTTGATGATCAGAAAAAGTATGTAGATTTTGAGTAGCAGAACTGCTAATCAGATCAGAATTGGTGGTTAAAATGTGATCTAACAATGTAGAAGTATTTGAGGTAAGTCTTGTAGGTTCTTGAATTATTTGTTTAAGGCCAAAGCTATCGAGCATTGAGGTGTAATTTATAGATTCAGTGTCATATAGTTCAAGCAGATTGATATTAAAATCCCCTTACACAGATTACGTCATCAAACAAGAGTAATAAATTACTGAATGTTATTTCGAATGTATCAGTGAAAGT
The DNA here is from genome assembly GCA_940337035.1 of Agriotes lineatus. NCBI lineage: Eukaryota > Metazoa > Arthropoda > Insecta > Coleoptera > Elateridae > Agriotes > Agriotes lineatus. The sequence goes on along the minus strand of CALNHX010002567.1, from coordinate 30,580 downwards.
AGTGATGGGCTTATTCGAATGAAAAATAACCGGTTATCCGGTTATTGAAATAACCTATGTAACTCAGTTTTCGTTCCAAGTATTCGAATGAAAAATAACCTCATGCTGATACGTACTACGCTTTGAATATAAAACCTCTATTCAAAGGTACTACGTGCCATATCTCAGCGACCTACGCAGTGCTCAAAATTCTGTAAATATAAATACGTCATAACTCATAAACAAAGCAGGTTGTACTGAAAACACCATTTGGTTATCGCGTACCTACCTCCTATCATAAAAAATATCAAATTATTATCTGAAACCTGAACGCCTAAAAACTGCAAACGCATCAAGCTATAAAACAATTTTTTATTTGCTTACATCTCCAAAGGTCAGGCCTTTAACCCGCCCGATCGATAAAGATAAACGTTTTACCACGATTAGCAAGCAGTCCCGCATATTTCTTTCTTTCTACACTTCTTAATAAATACCTCTTAATTTCCAATACATAACACATAATGTACGGTCGGCACTACACACTATTATGATATATTTTGCATGTATTTTTTAAGTGTATAAACTGGGTTTTTACAGTTATTATGGTTTTAATTGTTACGTCAGATTGTTTATTGTTTGTGAATTATGAAATGCCATCTCACATTAATGAAGTAACCGGAGAAAGAATACTCCAAAGACTAGAAGAACATATTACGTCTCCCGATTTCTAAGGCGCCGACCGTACATATTATGTTTTGGTTCCTCTGCTATCTGCAAGTTACGATGTCGATGCAGATGACGGTGAACCGATGTCGATGCAGCTGACGGTGAACCGCCAACCGGCAAACCGGCTGACTTAATCGAAACGAATCGAGAGCCAAAATGTATTCGAATGATTATTCAAATAATCATTCGGTTATTAATATCATTCGAATGCAAATAATTCGGTTATGAAAATTGTCCGGTTATGCCCATCACTAAGTGAAAGTACGGTATCTATTTCGGTGAGGTAAGTATATTGTCCCCAAAGTATTTGTTTTTTACTAACATTAATATTTATCCACAACTGCTCATATTCACGGAAATCTGCTGTAACAGTACGCTTGAAAAGTATAGAATTGTTTATATAAACGGCTATGCCACCTCCAAAAGTCACTGGATCTTTGCGGATTAGTGTATAATTATAATTAGGATTAGGACTCGTGCTAGCGCACTCGTCTTAATCGAACCAAAGCGCAATGGACATTTGTGATACCACAGCAAAAATATTCGACATAACTTTGACTACTCATGGTATTATAAGTGAATAATTTTCCAATTCAGTCGAGATCGCAACAGCAGCAGCAACCTCAACAAAGAAACTTATTTGCACCCAGAAATACAGAAGATATAGGCAGCTAACAAAACCAACACAAATGAATACTAGTTCGAGTAACACCAGTCCAATCAACCTAGAAATTTTATTTCGGAAGAGTTACACTTTCAAGAGAACCCCCAGGAAGAAGGCATATTATTATGAAGAGGAACAAAGATAATTACTACGAAAAATAGGATTTTACTTTACCTGCCCCGAACAACAAAGGCACGAAGAGCAACCAATAGATGATCAATTAACAGTAGAAATTATAGAAGTTAACAACCAAAATTCAACGTTACTAGGTACAGACAGATCAATAAAAAAAACAATTAGGGCAGGCCCTAGATGGCCTGAATCAGTTGGCAGTACTGAAGTGTATTGTCAGTTTATGTCAAATTCGAGATTTGCAGGTTAAGTTTTGAGTCAGTCTGTGTCAAATAACAAACAAAACCTAACCTACTAATCTCGAATTTGACATAGACTGACAATACACTTCAGTACTGCCAAACATATGACACATATCACAGCCTGACATATGGTTTTTTTATTGATCTGTCTGTATTTATATTCCACAACACAAGTCATGACCGTTGGCAGCACTTCACTTTAAACCTGGTCCTTAGTAAAGCGTCACTGAAAATTAAGAGCAATTTAATTTTAAGGGTACTGCACCACTCCCTCATAAGAAATATTTAACTAAGTAAAATTTAAATCTGACAACACTGTTAAATGTTGCGGATTTTTCAAGCTAAAGCGGTTGGGAGATGGTAGTTGTGTCGAAAATGTCAAAATCGTTATGTCAAAACTGCAATTTTATTATTGATTTACAGAGTGGTAACATACAGGGTGTCCGGAAAATACGTGTACAACGGAAGACTACAAGTTACTTGGCCCAAAATATGATGATTTAACCCAACTCACCTATATAAAAAGTTGCGTAGTTTAGCTTCTAGAGGGCTTTAAAAATGATTAACTTTTGTACATTTTTTAACCCCCTGTATAATCACTACCAATTTTTTTTCTGGATAGTTACTTTAATTTAGAAGCTATTTCCTCTCTTACAAAATTTTAGTTGGGTGAACGGTTTAGCCACTTAAAAATATCTTCTAAATCTCTACAAGCGTAGTTGCAAATACTGATTCAGGTTTATAGAAATTTTGAAAATATTTTTTCTCGTTAAACCGTTGCCCAAAATAAAATTTTTTAAGAGAGGAAATAGTTTCTAAATTAAAGTAGCTATCCACAAAAAAAAATGGTAGTGCTTATTCAGGGGGTTAAAAAATATGGATGGATAATTTATTGTGACAAAGTTTTTAAACACCCTGCAATTGTCGAAATTAGGGTTTATTCCACAAAAAGCTGTAGTTTACTGGTACAAACGCATGGCCAAAAAATGAATAAAATCTTCAAATATTTTTCGACCTACTTAAGAAATTTTAAAAAAGCTAATCATTTTTGAAGACCTCTAGCGGCTTAACTAAGAAACTTTGTATATATAGTCTGTTCAGTAAACATAAAAACACAAAGTGACTTTGATTTTCTATAATTTCATAAGTGTAATTCCAAAATTTGTCTAGGAATGTACTTACAAAAACTTACTAAAAGAAATTTGACATTTATTTATCAGTTGTCATAAATGTTATAACTAACTACTTTTAAGGATATTAAAGAAATACTCTGTTGGATACTATTAATGTAGCGTTTATTAATAGGTATTTTTATTACATTTTATAAAAGTTTAGGCAAGAATTCAAGAATAATATGTACTTTGACACTGAAATAATGAGATTTATCAATTGTCATTGATTGTCATTTTTAAATTCAAAGTCGCCTTTATGCAGGTATGGAAACCTTTGCAAAACAAAATACAGAATTATTAACACAAATATTGTATGTTTATGCCAACTTAAAGAAATAATTTTGGGCCTAGGAACTTGTGGTCTTCCGTTGTACACGTATTTTCCGGACACCCTGTATACAGTGCCACCAAGCACACAAAAACCCCGAGTAGGGGAGGCTGACGCTAGATCTGTTTCAAAGTGCACCCAGTAAGAAAATTATAAAGATTCATAAACGCGGGAAATTTAAACTTTTATTTTAAAAAGCGATTTCTTTACATATAACAGTGTTTAAGTTACTAATCTACTACTTACCAACTCAATTTAACCTTACGAGGGTAATAGTAAATAAAACAACCGATAATGCAATATATATTTTTATTATAATAAATATATTAATATTGCAACAGTATTAAAAGATTATACAAAATAAATATTGTATTACATACTACGAGATTTTTGAACAAAGTAAAAAAGAGACTATGGTCACCAGAGCAAAGAAATGCAACACTGGAACTTGACGTGAGAGTCTTCCTTCAGTTTTCTTTTTCGACCGTCTGTCTTCAAATATATCAATTTCCACTAAAATTTTTATTTTCGAAGGTTTATAGTAATAAATAATAGGAAAGCCTTCAATTGGTATGGTTTTAAAATTTTTGTTTTAGGTTAAGTTCAACGGCGGTTTGCGATGAACTTTTCGCCGGTCATTTTGAATAAAATTGCCGACGCGTTTGCGATGTTCATCGTCTGTGACAGTGATCGGACGTCCGCTGCGTTTTTCGTCATCAATTACGGCTTTTCGGGATAGCAATCACGAAATGTTATTACCCATCCATTCATAGTAGTCCTATCAACAGTATCGTCACCATAAATGGCCTTTAAACGACGATGAATCTCAGAAGGAATCACGTTTTCACCAGTTAAAAATTCTTTAACCGCGCGCTGTTTAAATCGCGTTGACATAGCACGAGAACACATCTCCATACTTCCGCTACTAAAAAACGAACTGGTGAACGAAACTCCTTCAAACTTGGCATACGCATAAAGGAAGGATATACCTTCCGAATGCAACCACTCGCCTCTCCGTAGGTCATTGCCTTCGCGTTCTACAAGCATGTGTGCATTACTTTTCAGCCCACCCACGTATATTGATGAACAACTTCGAAGCGGCCTATTTGTCTTATATCCAGTCTGTTTTGGTTTATCCTGTCTACGATCATTATTATTTTTTTTTGTATTTAATTCTAACCCCAATTCTTTACTTTTAGTTTCTACTAGCTCGACGAATCTCCGGATCTCCTCATCGCCATTCGCTAGCAAAGCGGTGTCGTCCGCAAAGCGTAGATTGTTTATTATTTTAACGTTAATCGACACACCTCCAACCCATTCGTCTAAAACCTTCCTCATGATGTACTCTCCATAGATATTGAATAGTTGGGGCGAAAGTATGCACTCTTGCCGCACTCCTTTTTCTGGGTGAAACTTGTTGGAATTGATCTGGTTGATTCTTATTACTCCTGTGGTGCTTTTGTATAGATTCGCGATTAGACAGATTAAGTGTTCTGGTACACCCATTTCTCTGAGTACTAACCATAGCTTATCCCATATCACATTATCAAATGCCTTGCGGGAAGCGATGAAACAGATGTATACTACCAAATTGTGTTCTCGTGCTTTTTCTATAAGTAGTCTCATATTTAATATGTGTTGTCTAGTACCCCTGTCTTGCACAAATCCCGCTTGTTCCGGGGAAATTTGAGGTTGTAGGTAGGTATGCCTTTAGTCTCTGGTTAATGACATTTAATAGAATTTTACTTGTATGAGATATTAGTACTATAGCCCTATCGTTATCGCACTTTGTGATGTTGCCTTTTTTATGAATTGTAATTATCGTCATATTAGTCAAATCTGAAGGCCACGTTTTTGTATGCCAAATCTTGTTACACAGTTGATGTAACATTGCTATGCCTAATTCTTCCGTAGCTTTCAGTATCTCTGCAGTTATCTGATCGGGACCTGCCGCCTTTTCTTGTCTTAGCTTTTTTATGGCCTCCTCTATTTCGTTTTTATGATATCTGGTTCTTCTGTCCAGCTATGTTCCTGAACAGAGGCTTCATAATTGTTTAAATTATTGTGTTCCACTGAATATAGTTGTTCGCCATAACTTCTCCATGTTTCTGCTATACTGTGGATGTCCGAAAAAAGCATAATAACAAGTCTGGCTCTTTGCTATGTTAAAGGTAATCATATCTTATGTAAGTAAAAAGACTGACAGACGCTTTCGCGGGTGGTAAGTTTACCCCAGATTGACATAAAGTTGCATAATAAACTTAACCAGTTACTGTAAAATATCGAGAGATCCAAAAAAACTGATCCTCAGCGGGCTGTGGAAATTCAAACGTGTAAATAATAAGTTGGTGGCACTGTAAGTCTGTCAAATTCGAGGTTACCAGGTTAGGTTTTCCGTCCGTTTTGACACAGACTGACGCAAAATCTAACCTGCTAACCTCGAATTTGACATAGACTTACAGTGTTACCAACATATTATTCCTAGGTTTTGTGTCAGTTTTGACACATTATTTTTTTCCGCCCTTCAAGGACGCAAGGGGGCTAAAACCACCACCGCAGGCTTACCAGACTTCGGGTTCCCTTCTCAGCATATTCAAAGGGACCTTCCATAACATTTACAGACTTGTTAAAAATACTGTAAGAAATCCGTTGCTGGCTCTTGAACTATAACTATTCTATCACTTATAGATTCAAATGCTATTACATGTCTATTTATTTCTGATGAAATTATTATCGCCACTCCAGTGAACGTCTGCGTATCGTTTCCTGAGGAGTACATGTGATTTCAGTTGCTAGTTGCGAAGTGTCCGCTGCCTAGCCAGTGTGTTTCTGCCAGTCCCATAAATTGTCGTCTTGTGTCTTTTCATTTCCTGTTCTACGATTGCCAATTTTCCAGTAATTGTGGCTAGACCCTGCACATTCCATATGCCTATTTTCATATAATTACGTAGCTACAGATGTTTGCCGTATTTTGCGTTGTTTATTCCAGTCTCATATTTTCTACACGCTGCCTGGTTTCCTACAGACGCGTCGCCGGTCGCCCATTTCACACTACCTGACCCGGTCTCAGTATAGCGCCGGTTGTTAACCGGAGTGCCCGACAAGAACCGAGGCGGGCTATTATTGTGTATCATCATATTATTGGCGTATCTAGCTCAAGGAGCCGTGAGCAGTGGTGCTCATGGGAAATAATGCGGTGGGTTCCCGTGTCCTTCCGCATCGCAGAACTAAGTCCGTTTCCAGAATATGTCTGTGGCGCACTTAGTAGTCTGATTCAGAGCCGTTTCGAGATCCATTCTCTGGCGCCTCTGGTCAGTATTGGTGGGTACTGCTGCCTTCCACCAGCGCGCTTTTATTTACCCCTAAAAGCAGGGTGGTTGTATAGGAACCATTAATTTCCATATGGAAAAGTTGCTTTCCATACTAAGATATGTTGCTGGTTTTGGTTCGCCCCGGGTATTTAATTTCCCCGGTACCTACCATATCTGGTAGGCGTTCCCCTATCCACCACCTGGGGAGGCGCCCGATGGGGGACCAGCAACCCCTCACGTGGTGAATAAAACGGTTTATTTCATACTACAAGTTTAATGAATTTTAAATAAAAAGTTGTAAATCACTTCAAATTTCATGTCAACAACTGACGTATAATTTTAAAGTACTTGAACTTTAATATTTTACTTTAAAGTACTAAGGCTTTAATGTTCCATTTTTTATACTGTGGGATTGGCAATGCCGCGGAAGACGGATGTTGAGCCACAAAGACAGTTGGTGCGCGGAGGCAGTACATTAATGACGTGGTATAAGATGGACGCTATTAGTAAAGACGGTGTTTATGTGAATATTGTTTTCTTTTGTTTTTTGTAATTAAGTGTTCACTAAAGCTATTAAAGTTATTAAAGGATATTTGTTGAAGTGTGTGTTGTGTTCGTTTATCGCAATCCTACATCGTAATCCTACAATACCATAAATAAGTTTGAAAGTACTTGAACTTTAGTATTTTACTTTAAAGTACTAAGACTTTAATGTTCCATTTTTTGTACCATAAATAGTCCGAAAACTGTAATTTTTGACATTAGTATGAAATAAAAATAAAAAGATGCGAATGAAAACTTCTGCAGAATGCCATCATTCGGAAGTGATGTAAAGCCCGAAGTCCCATGTTACTACGATGTGTAGCATGTAAAATATTCCTTGCTAGGGTTGGAACTCCGTAGTCTAGGCAAAAAGGAGTTTACACGGAACTTCCCTCATGGGAATTACATCAATTTGCAAATTTAAAAAATGCAGTTCGTTGAGATTCGAACTCCGTACTCCTAGACGAATGAGATTAATATTTCGAGCACAATTCCTAGTCGGCCGCTCGAGTCCGCCGCTTACGGCCGCTTGAATAACTGCGCCACGACCGTGCTCAAACTCTACGAGATTCCTCTGCGTTATAAAGACACCATACTATTCTGCCCCATTTGTAATGTTTTTCCTGTATCTGTTAGGTCTCATTTTTGTCAAGGATACAGCTTGAGCTATGTGCAAAGTATTACTTTCATTTATTTCAGTTAAAGCAAAAATAAACAACATTTTATTTTTTAAGGGGTTCACCCTGTATATATTTCTCCGAAATATTCTCGGTTTTATGCCAGGTAGATATACAATCTGCATGCAAAATATCGTCTTCCTCCAAGAAATTTCTTTGAGTTATAGCGCCAACAGACAGACAGACAAACGGACACGATTGAGAAAACCTGGTTTTGGTCATCTAGGAACCCTAAAACGTGAAGATCTAAAGATATCTCGAAAAGTGATTTTTTCCCGATCACAATAAAATTGGCCAGACGGGTTATCTCAACTTTACCGTTCTGATAAAGAAAATTAAAACTTCCCTAGTCATCTTAAGCCTGTTTTTTGGAACATTTGAACGTATTCTTCTTCTTCTTTATCTATTTCCATTTATGCCCTACGGCGTTGGCCCTCTGTCCATCTCTTATATGTATTCCGATCTCTCGCCATTCTTCTAACTTTCTCAATGTTTTTGCCTTTATTTCTAGCAGCCATCTTTAATATGATTTGTAAGTCTGTAACAACAATTTTTGAATTTACCGCTTTTTCGCATCTGTATTTTAAACATCAGTACTTTTCCCGTTTCAAGTAGGCCCAAATTGACAGTTTAACAATGTTCCAAAATGCAAACCCGTTCATTTCAAATACGAGCGTCTCCATGCTCATTTTGTCTTACTTTGAGTAACGTCGATTTAAATTTAGATGTGCTTGCTTGCCGCATGAATGACGTAAGTCGGCTTATCGTGTTTTTATTTCTATACTGGAGGCCCATTGCCTGATGTTAGGTTGTCTACGTTTTCAAAGTCACGTATAAGTGTTGCACAACTTAACGAAACCCCGACGCTTTCATGGGAGTGAGAAGAAGAGCAGGATAAGTAACGCACGCGCGCGTCCCTTCGGTAACGACATTCAACCGCCTGACTTCAAGAAAGCAATAAGTGTCATCGTTTGTTCCGTTACGGCGGAGGCCTGGGACCTTCGCCGGGCGACGTCGAAATTAAGTTAAACTGTGTATGGGTGTTATCGGTCAAGTTTTTGGTTAGTTAAGAGACGTTTGCTGCAGTTATTAGCCGTGGTTTCTCGTATCGTAGAGTTGGCAAGCTCCGATTGACGCCCTCGGGGCGGATTATTAATGGTAACCTATTTCTTGCTAATTGTTTATATGAAGTTACGTGTACCGCAAAGCAACCTTGCCTGTCGACTAGGTTCTTCGTTTCCTACCCTCTTTGGGGATTTAACATCGTCCATTTTGGGGCAGTCGCTTGGGCACGGCCTGCAGCATCGTTGGATGTCATAAGTATTATGTATATTATTAAGTAGAAAGTATTGTGTTTTCCATGTATAATTTTAACAAGCATTTGGGTGCAGTAAAGTGTGATTTTTAAAGTGTCGCCATTTTGCGTAGCGATGCTGGTAATTTAAAATTAAGCGTTTGAACTGTTGTTACTGTCTTTAAGTCAATTTGAGTATTTATCGCCAAGTCTCAATGTTTGTCTTTAGCTTAACGTTGTGGGATTAGAGTAATTACCGTCATTGAGTCAGATTTTATTGTTTACCGTCAAACTTATTGTTTGTAAGTAATTTTATGGCGTAATGAAATTTGTTACCGTTTTTCAATCAGTTAGATCATTTGCTGTCAAGTTTACCACCTGTATTTAGATTAAACGTTGCGCAATTAACCATACTAATCTTTATCGAGTATTTCATTTAATGTTCATTGTTCACATACATATTTCTACGTTAATACAGTTCATTTTCAATTAGTTGTGCTTTTCTTTAGTAGATTTATGACGTTTGTAGGTTTATTTTGTGATGTTTTCCTTTGTAAAGGCATTCAGGTAGCTGTAAAAAAATGCAAGTAAGGTGAGGCCAACGCCGCTGTACGTGGACAATCGTCCGATCACTGCCGAGGTTGGATCGGAAAGGTTGTTTCACCGCACCGCTTCCACTTTCTCGGGGAGCCCACCTATGTTTTTCTCGATTTAGTAAAGTGGTGGCGTCTGACACATAACATCTTTATTTCATTTACCGGGCCATTGCCCTAATTAAGTTCGTAATGAACCTCCCCTTCTCCTTCGCAGTCTTAGTCGGCAACTTTTGTTATAGACCATGGTAACATAGTTGGAGCAACGGATAAGAGAATTTTCAGATTTGTGTAAGTTTTATCGGCTAACTGACGGTTGAGTATTTTAAATGTCAAATTGATGTCGTAACGACGGTTTCATCTTGTAACATGTCTTCCTATTAGACTCGAGCCCTACTTCTGGTTCTTTTTCCAACTACTCTCATTAGATATAATTGCTAGGATATCTTGCATTATCCATGCGGGTGAAGTGTCCATACCATTTTAATTGTTTTTTTTTCTATTTCACTGATTACTGGTTGTTGTTCTAAATCATCTCTAATATTTCTGTTCCTTGCTGTTATTTTGGATCGTATTCATCCAACAATCCCCATGATTCTGATGCTTAAAGTACTGTGGGGAGGAAGATTGTTTTATACAAGTGTATTTTTGCGTTTTTACGTAGTTCTTCGTTGCCTATCAATATTTTGTTAGCTTCGTCTATCCTGTTCTTAATTTATGCCTTTATTCGTCCATCATTGTTTATTAGCGCTTCTAAATATTCGTACTTGTCCAAATTTTTCAGTTGCTTCTCTTCTGTTACAATCGGCTTCATTGCTTCGTTTTTTTCTCCTCTGATTTGCAATATTTTGCTTTCTTCCACATTGATCTCATTTAAATTTTTGAGATTTTTGTTCGTTTAGCCTTATTACGCCCACCACTCTTTTGTACACACTTTCGATTATTCTTATAAGTGTTCGGCTTGCTGGAAGTTCTTTCAGTGAACTCCAAACAGGCTCTCTTGGTACTTGGCCAAATATAACCGTAAAGTCTAAGAATGTCAGGTAGAGCTCTCTATTTTTATTAAGAAATTTCTCTATTATCTGTCTGATGGTGTATACATGATCTTGTGTTTGTCTGCCTGGGCGAAAACCGCTTGTTCGTCTTCTTTTCTTGTTTTCTTCGATTTCGTTTCTCAATTTTTTTCTACGATTTTTTTTTTATTTTCTGTCCCAGTGGATATATGCATTTTGACCTGTAACTCGCAGCTTGTTAGTCCTCCCTTCCTATGAATGGGCGCAATCCTGTTCTTTCTCTGCCTGTCGGTATATGTTCTACATCCCATACTTGTTGGAAGATATCTTTTAGCCATTTGACTCTTCTTTCACCACTATTCTTGAGTAACTTTAAAGCGATATTGTCATCTCCTGCAGCTTTTTGGTTTCGTGTATTTTTTTAAGGCTCTCTTAATCTATTCTTCTGCTATGCTTTTTTTCTCGTTTTCATTTCTGATTCTATTTCTTATGGGTTTTCTTCTTGTTCTTTATTTGCTTTTTCGGTTTCAAATTTGTTTCGGTAGTGGTCTCGTCAGGTTTGTAGGACTTCTTTAGTCGTCAATTTCAACTTTTTAATTAAGTTTAAAGTTTGCAAATACATTTTATTCTTCATTTTCAAGTTTCACCAACTTCTTCTCTTCTTTTGTGCACTATAATTTGTTACCTTTTTCCGCATATCTCTTCTGCAGTTCGAATTATGGTTTATCTCGTCAACTTTAATACAAGTGTACTTCTTTCCTACTTTGTTACCGCTTTCTATACAAACAATAACAAAGCTATAAATGTACCTCTGCGTTACGCAATGTTGTGCACCTATAATAAAAATTCTCCGCTGTCTATTACGGTGACAAGGGAGTATACGCACGCGACAGCTCAAGTCGAAGTTGGGAGTGGGTTCCGACAAAGTAAATACGATTATCTGCAAGTGATAATTTATAAAGAGTGACACGCCGTTGTCCAGCTTTAGAATTACTACTACCAGATAAAATATGTAATGGCAAACCTAGGTAAGACAAAATCAACAGCGGAGAGGGTATTTATGACAGTAACCACCACCCAGAAATAAATAATAAAACACTAGAGTACATTACTATAAATGCAGTAATTGGTTCAGTAGATTTAATTTTAAAGCAATGTGTGCATATAGTTTTATTTAAGAACACAGGCTGTTAAATACATGAGTAGCCTCATTTGCTACTGACACGGGACGTGTGACAGCTTGAAAAATGTTCAAGTTCACAAGGTATTAACTATAGTAGAGAAGCCGCGTAGCGCAGTTGGGAAAGCACTAGGCTTGCATTAAGCAAGTCCTCGGTTCGAATCCCGCGGGGATCGGAATTTTTCCGGGCAGCCTCGGCGATTGGAATCGGTCTCGGTGAGACCATTCATAGTTAGGCACCAAATTGACTGTGCTGTACTCTTAACCACTGACTTAAGAAATAGAGTAACAAGGTCAACACATCACTCAGACACACACCGCACACAATGGTTGGTGCGCAAGCACAAAAGACGCTCTCTAACTCTGTAACCCGAATCCAGGACAAGTTGAGCATTATACCGCCGGATGCTATCATACGAAGTACCAGCCTCTACACCGCAAAGTAAATGAGGTTACAGATAATACATACATACGTACTAACTATAGTGATCCTTGAATAATAATAACTAATTAAACACCTTAAAATAAAACCCTTAGTTCGTTAGTAATTCAAAGAATGCAACATTTGATATAAAGCATTCAATGAATACCCACCGATTAAACTTAAACTTTCAATTACTTGTACTGTGAATGTACACCACAAGACCAATTAACTTTAGCATCATGGCACACAACCCAATTGAATTAAACATCCAGATTGCTGGTATAATGTAACAGTTGTAACGAAGCAAATTAACTGATGCAGTGGAAGTTTGGCGAAGTGGGGCAGCAATATTAATACAGCACTTGAAGATTATTACAATGCCTTCGATGCCTTAGACACCTGGTGTTTCCAGCGCAGCACGTCTTCGAAGTGAAATGTCAAGGTCATGGGCTCTCGCTCGAAGACGATAAAATGGCAAGCAGTATGCCCAGCGACGAAGCCGGACAACTCGGCGACGCCATCTCGGCGAATTCAATTTCGCAAACTACAGTGTGCACTACTTAAGAAAATTATTATAAACAAATAATAAATAAAGGGATCGCCAAAAAGCTGGCATCAAATGAAAAAAAAATATTTAGAATTGCTTGGAAAATCAAACACTGACGACCAGAGGTGGTTGCAAAGTGATTACAAATTGGCCAAACAAAAGTTGTCACGTGACTCCCAGTATCAGTAAAATTTTACATTTTTTTAAAATAATTAAGAAAAATGCATTTACTAGCCAAGATAGGGACAAAATTTACGAAAAAAAGTTGCTTTCTGGCCTTGAGATTGTTGAGTTAGCTAAAACTAACATACAATAAAAAATCGTATGAAAATCTTGTTTAATTTCCGAAAAATTGTACTTTTTGGATTAACACAACTTCGAAAAACGCCATTTTTTAACTAAGTAAAAATCACTCAATATATGTAATACGGGCTAAATAGGTTTTTGGACAAGCTGTCATCCTGTATAAAGTAAAATGTAAACATTACCAGTATTTTTTATGTATATTTATATACAGGGTGATTTTTAAGTTGATTCTTTCCGTTTACTAGGAAATAAAGCTAAAAAATAAGCATTTTTTTTATTTACCACTTTTCCGAAATATGAAAACTAACGTAGGTACAGGGTGTTAGTGTTTCAAATTAAAAACTAAACTTTGGCGCAAAGGTGGATGGACAATTTTATTTTTGTTTATCTCTGTTGTCAAGCAATAATCTGTCAACTAGTTTTCCATTGTAATTTTATTAATGTTATTGCTACAATAATGGCTCATGTTTACGAAAATAATGAATGAGTGAATATGCTTATTATTTACTGGGAGTGTCGTCAAAGTGCCGCTGCCGCATCTGTCTTATACACGCAACGTGTGTGTAGAAGCGAATGCTGATAATTTTGAACATATCATTTAAGTTAGATTAAGTTTAGTTTAATTTTCGTTAAGTAATTTTAGTTCCTAATTTGAAACTTTTACACCTCCGTTAATTTTGATATTTCGCAACAGTGGTAAATGAAAAACTGCTTACTTTTTTTAGCTTGATATCCTAGTAAAAAGAAAGAATCAACTTAAAAATCACCCTGTATGTACAGTGTGTCCCCGGATAGGTGAATGGACTCTTGTAAAAGATACAAAAATCTCGATTTAAATTTTTATTTTTTGGGGTTTAGCCCTGCTTGGTTAAAGGCGAATTTCTAACAGCATTTCAGTTTTGAAAAATCAGTATGCCTTAGAAGTTTTGAAAAAACCTATTTTACTGTAGAGTAGCGTGCCTTTTATGTAGCAAATACGACAAAAAGTTATTAAGGAAAGTTGTTTAGAATCAACATCTAGGCTTCTATACCAAATTTCAAAATCCTCGGCCAACTTTGATCTCTCACATTTTCTTTTATGTTTAGGTCCTATATCAAAGAATTTTACTTTTAACAAAGACTGCTTTGGAAAAAAAATATTTTTAACAAAGTTTTTTAATAAAGTAACTTTGTTAAAAATAAAATTCTTTGATTTGGGAAATAAACATCAAAGAAATATTTGTCAAATAAAAGGCACTTTAGTTAGAAAATGCCGTTTTTCGAAATTGTGTAAATCCAAAGAGCGTTATTTTTCGGAAATTAAACAAGATTTCAATGAGATTTTTTATTGTGTGTTAGTTTTAGCTAACTCAATAATCTTAAGACCAGAAAACTTTTTTTTGTAAAATGTGTCTCTATCTTGACTAGTAAATGCATACTTCGTAATTATTATTAAAAAATGGAAAGACTGTAAGTCTATGTCAAATTCGAGGTTGGCAGGTTAGGTTTTGCGTCAGTTTTGACACACACTGACGCAAAACATAACCTGCTAACCGCGAATTTGACATAGACTTACAGTCTCGCTAATTTCAAGTAAAATTTTAGACATAACTCAAATCAGTTATTGATGATGGCAGCATTTTTACGGATCAAAGGTTGGCGGTACTCTCCTATATACACTGGTTCTGGCTACAGCTACAGTGACTATATACAAGACAGTGTGGCCATATCTATGAACTGTATAGAGTCCCTGTATATAGGTTACTATATACAGGATCTCTAGAACTGTATAGTGTCCCTGTATATAGTTTACTAAGAGTTGGACAAACAGCAGGATACATTTTGTTTGGTTTGGATCACTTTTTACAATGCATATATGATATAAATGCTTCTTTTACATATTTTGTAATACGTTACGACCGATAGTTCCACACATGCAAATCTAACTTCTAAATTAGGTGAATGTATATTTCTAATAGTCGGTTCTAGAGAACCTAAGAATGGTCATTGCTCTGCAAACTCGCCCATCAAAAGCAAGATTGCTAAAGTGGTTTTCATAACTTCTTTGTTCGACCTATGTCAAACATTTAATTTGGATCAAAAATTTATGTCGAATCAGGCTGTTTGCCCAACTCTTAGTAAACTATATACAGGATATCTAGAACTGTACACTCGCGTGCGCCATCTGCTGAAAAACTTGCAGTCTTATTACCACGGAAATCTAAATATTCGAATATTGCCTAGGAACAGACTAAAAAAAATTTCCTTCATATTTGAAAGATTACATGTCCAGTAGTGGTCTCTTTTACAATGGGTAGGAAATGTTTTCTTTGCCATAATAAGAATGCACCTTTCTTTCAAATACCAAGCGAATTAGAAATTCGAGAAAAGTGGCTCAAATTCTTACAGGAATTTTGTGGTAGGTACAACAAAAAACTCATGAACTTTGTATTTATTTAAACAACTCAATTTATATTACAGATATAAGTAAAATTACAGATTGTTACGGTATCAAAACGACTTAACGACACCCACCCAAAGCGAGCATCGCACGACCGGATCAGTCCTGGAAAACTGGCACACTTGTACTGAGATTCGTTAAAACAGACTAAAGGCCTCGGCTGAAGCGCTCAGGGAGTCGGGCGTGGTTCAAACTGTACGTCGCTGGGCAAGCGTGCTAAGACATATACAGGGTACGTCAAAATTATAAGGGCGCCACCAAGCCTGTAGTAAAGGTGTGACCGAATAACCGGGCATGGACGGTCAACGGTGGCGAAGTATTCAAGATACTCCGTCGATAAGGGTACTCCCGAGCTGTAAGCTCGGACAACAATTTCGTGACTGAAAATACTGGGATTGCAATATTGGGACCTTTTGGCCGCGGCTGCGCAACGACCAAACCTACCTGCACGCTCCGATCTCTCAAGTCCCGTCGTACACCAATCTTTACACTGAAGGGTGCTATCTGAAACAGAGCATGCACAAGGCGAACAAGAATAATAAGTCCCTTAATTAGATATGCGTCTATTGGTCGATTTCTACATTCGGGCAGCAAATCGTGCCGCCAAACTTATGTTACTTCTTAACTATGCATCAGCTGATGGACGCGCTAATGCTAATGAACAACACAATATGTGACTGGCCGCAGTGGGTTCGTCACTTGATATAATAAAGAACAGTTAGAAATATGCGCCCAAAAAAAAAGGATGCGCTAGTTCACGATAACAAAGCATGCGCCGGCCTGCAAGGCGACGGGAGCAGTGTAGCTGTTTGCAAAACACGGCGCCACACAGATGTGCGACGAATTAGTTGAAGACCTAACTCACTAGGCAAAGGGGGCAGCGTAACTGCAGTATTCGGCAAAAAAAAGGGCTAACATAGCCTCGCAAAGGTATGCAAATTTGGAATATATATGCCAGCCAATGCTACCTCGCTCAGGCAGTCGCTGAATTAGTTTAACACCCGATAAGCAAGGCACAAAGCCCTCGCACACTAATTTACTGAACTGAAAGCTAGCAAGACCGCATCACAAAACGTATGCGAAGAGTTCCTTAGCTATTTAGGCGGTTCAACACAAAGCTCGCGCACATGCAATTACTGGGAGGCTCGCAAAGTAACGTCGTAAGGCATCGCGTGCCTCGGATCACCACACAGAGCCGTAATCAGCAAGCAAAGCGGGCCTCAATCCGCCCACGTAAAATGAGCTCAAACACAACCTCGCTCGCATGAGCAACAACTAATAGGTATAAAAGGTTTCGTTTACAAGTACCTTATTCCGCAAACGGTCCCTGAGAATGGCGTGCAATCGGTTGGTAGTAGGCGGCAGTCCGTGGCGTTGAATCAGCCGCGATACGGCATTTGGGGCAAACGGACTAGGATCCGCCAAATATGGCGGCCATGGAAATCATTCCTACGAGCACAACGACGGCGGCAAAAAGAGGTCCAATACGTCCTGCTGGATAGATCCTGGAGCATCGAGTTAAAGGGGAAGACCCCTTACTTATAGAAGCAGAATCGGACTCGCAAAGCCCATCGCACCCACGCCTTCAAGTGATGACTGCCACTCGCACAACACACAACCTCTCTTGTCTGCAGTTTTTCCGGAACTCGCTAAAGGCGAAACAGTTTATAAAACACTTGCTGAAGCAGCACGAGACGGAAGAAGGCTAACGCCCCCGCCACGGGCGGGAACGCCGGCCGAACACACACTCTGCGACCTCTTCGATCGACGGCCTGAGATCAACTGCCAAGCAAGAAGCGTTAAGACGCGGAACATCGCGGGAAGAACCTGGCGTCACCACGTGACTATCGACAGCCAATGGCGATGCGAAGAATCGAACAAGCACGTCGCGGTGACAAGGAAAGAGAGAGGCTTCGCAGTCGCTCCAAAACAAACAAGTGGCCTTCAAAGGGTGTTGCAAGATGATCGAAGCGGGGCAGCCTCGTCTATATACAGGGTAGCCGAATTCAAATGAGCAAGGAATGAGCTTGCGCTTGTGAGTTTTTATGATAAAAGTTAAAAATGGGTTTTCAATATTACTAAACTGCCCTAAAGGCGCGAAATGTAATTAAGTGACTACTGAGGTCAAAATGGCTTAACAAGATCTTAAAGTATTGTGTACAAAGCACTTTGAAGAACAACAAATTGATACTAGTTTTAAATATTATCGTTTAAAAAAAGGATTAGTACCGTCTATTTTTGTAAGTTAAATTGTCTGTTTATTTATCACTTCTCATACTAGGCAGTTGTAACGCCCCGTTTTACGAGCGCGTTTAATAATTATTAACTACTTTTGGACCACGATATATGCCAAGTGAGGCAGGTATAAACTACCATTATCTCGTTGGAGCGTGTGGTTGGCGATAACAGCCGCTTGTTTTCCTGGCTCGAACGCGTCGGTCCTAGCGAGGGCTTTCCTGTTTCGATTTTGCTAGCAGACGAAGAAGTCAGCTTTTGTTTTAATTGACAGCGCCGCAAGAGATGATGATGGTCAAAGCAGTCTGCACAGATTTAACTAATGAAAGATCACTTTAGTGATAATCCGCGAAGCGCCGTTCTCCAGCTTTAGGTGAGATTTCTTCTGGCTTATTTTTTTCCTTTACTAACTTCCGTGTATTGGCGTTTAGGCGGAAAAGAAGGGCAAGCAAAGTGCCAACAAAAGAATAGACTAGGGGCTAAGCACTCGCAGAGCGTAAATCGCGACACATGCGGCGCAATTTTTTTAACAAATTGGGGTCCCGATAATGTCTTCGAATTAACTGGCGTCGAGGTCCGACTTATGAAACGTGCAGAGGTCAATCAGTATCTACAAGGATTCTCCCATCACGATATTGCGACGCACTACACCCCCAAGATGCGACCTGCTTGTGTATTATGTAAGTACAACCTAATTCAGCGTTTTTATCGTACTGGCGGATTGCCGCATAAAGAAAATAACAGCTAACTTAAGGCCTTAGGTGTTTACAACTGTTACGTACGCAATCATATTTTTTAAAATTGCAATTGACGCTTATTGCGTGAATCCTAATTAATCACAATTGCTGAATTTGTATGTACTCCTTATTTGTGCAGACGCAAATGCCAGAGTAGCGTTCCGCACAATTGTGATTTTATTGTAATTAATTCCTTTGCACTTATCATAAATTGGTTACTTGCCTTATGAAATTATTTAAGTCAATAATCTAGTATAGTTGTTTGACAATTATCAGCCATTAGGCTACAGTAGTATTGCACTTGTTGCTAGTAAATATTTAATTGAGTAAATGTCCCCATGCTAACAATTGGTTTTATTAATATATTTTTCTACCACGTTCCCGTCTGCACGATTGAAATGTCAACAGCATAAGCGCCAAAGGTAGGTGGTGGGTTTACTAGCTGAATTCGTATCGGTTGTGAAGACAACCAGGCGCCCTAATTTTTTTGAATGTTGTAAGTAGTTTTTGTGGAAGCCGAAAGGATCTGAACCTATTCCTTGCTCACGCCACAAATCTATCGAAGATATCTGAGCTAGTCCCGGCCGTGTGCGCCCTTATTCAAAGGGGTGGGACACAGTCTCTACATTTTATAATTTTGTTAATTTACAAAGTCGTTCAAAATCCCAACCCAAGATCGAAAATTATGAACCAGTTTCAGTAAACTCGATACCCTCCAATGATATAGCTACCCTTTAGAAACAAACCAACGCTCTTACACTAAATTTGCAAAACACCACTCTAAAATAAAAAATTGTTTATCAGAACTTCGGAATATACAAAAATATGTCAATAACAATTTGCCAGCTTTTGAATCCCTAAAGAAAATTATTGATGATGCAGAAAACTCAAACGTAAAGGCTGTATTTTTGATGGACTGCATTCAAAATTATCCCAAAAAGGACCCAAAATGGTCAGAATTAGCAGTGCGAATGTGTACTGTTTGGAGGTTCTGTTCTCCTAAAGGTTACGGATTCTGCCGAAAGAACTTGACTGTACTGCCACCAAAAACAACTATTTCGCGTTATCTTAGCACGTTTAATGGACAAAACGAACTAATTGCACAACGTCTACAGGCTGAGATTAAACAGATGAAACACCCAACACAAAGGATCTGTTCATTAATTCGATGACATGGCCATAAAAGACAAAATGAGTTATAGTCGTACAGAAGATCGAATTTATTGTCTTGATACCTGTAGCACAAGTTTTGCTGGCCAAGCACCCATCATCGCTAACAAGATGTTATGTTTTGCGATACAAGGATTGTCAAGCAGGTTTATCATTCCGGCAGGATATTTCTTTCACGCTTCGCTAACAACCGATGTTTTTTATTCTTAGACAATGAGGGTACTAAAACTTTTAACTGACTGTGGATTCATTGTCCTAAGGCTTGTAACTGATAATTTTTCATCGAATACTGCACTTTTTAAAATGCTAAGTGGAGGATCATCAATTCAAAATCAAATCGAACACCAGCTTCTTTCACCTTTACCGTTTTTTTTTATCTTTTGATGATTGCCATGCACTGAAAAACGCTAGAAATTTATTTCTGGATCGTGATATGTGTTCATCACAAGGAATTATCTCTTCTTCATATTTAAAAAATTATATAACCTACAAAAAGATCTACCAATTGAGCCTGTCCGTTATTTGACAAGAAAACACTTACATCCTACAAGTTTTGAGAAAATAAATGTTTTAAGAGCCATACAAGTATTTACTCCTGCTGTAACAGCTTCATTAAAATTTTTAAAAGAAGTCGAAGATGAACGTCTTATTGGGATTGATGCTACAGTGTTGTATATGGAAAACATGTACCACTTCTTCCAAGTGCACAATGATTCAAATAGATACCAATGCGATATTGCACCTTACGTTCATGTTTCCGATGAAAGGCTACACTGGCTAAATATTACATTTCCAAGTTACATAGATGAAATACAAACCAGTTCGGCCAGTAGAGGCATGCAAGGACTAACAGACGAGACAGCGCATTCTTTAAAATTTACAGCACAAAGCACATATTTATGCATAAAGTGTCTGCTTCAACAGGCAGGATTTTATTATGTATTAAGCCGGTCATTTAGTTCCGATGCCTTGGAAGCAACCTTTTCACATGTACGGATGAAAGATCGGCAGAATATTTATTAAGACAGATCTTGCGTTGTGGGGTGGTTAAGGCTTCGTCTTCATCCAATACAGCTGAAAATTTAAGCTTTGCAAGCTGTGCACCACTTGAATCGAGTCTCTTGGCAACACCTAATAACATAGAAGAACTGTCACTACCAATGGAAGTAAGAGTTCATATTCAAAATTTACAAAAAAATAATGTACCTGATGCCACTATTTATTCTGCTTCTGTACCATTTGTAGCAGCCTACATAATTAGGAAAGTGGAACAAAAGTTTGTACGCGATGATTGCATTTCGCCGTTACTGACCAATACAGTGCCGGGTCATCTGCTTCGATTAATTAGTTTACAAGATCGTGGAGATTTGATATATCCTAATGGAATTTTTGTAGAAATTGTGAACAGGATTTCAGATCGAATACAGGAACTTTTGCCTTTTATAAAATGTAATAAAACCTGTATTCAACTCACTGAGCTGATTGAACCATCTTTAAAACAAAATCCTTTATTTTCTTGTTCACTGCATAGGAACTATGTACTACAATAATCGAAACAGTAGCAAAGCCTGTTCTTGAAAATATATGCTTAGAACGCACTGATTCTGTAAAAAGAAAAATCGTGTGTAACAAACAGCTCAGTCGAAAAGTTCTAAAATTGTAAAACTGTATATTAATTAGTTTCTCATTAATATATTTATGTTTAACATTGATTAAAGATATATTTATTTTATCCTATTATGTTATTATGATAATAAGTCCTTAGCAACGAGTTGCGTTAAGATGCATTTAACAGCACGAGTGTTGTTAAAAAAAAATAACATAACGATACTTTATTAGCATTTAATCACATGTTGACAGCACTGGAGTGTATTGTCAGTCTATGTCAAATTCGACGTTAGTATGTTAGGTTTCGTTTGTTATTTGACACAAACTGACGCAAAACTTAACCTGAAAATCTCAAATTTAACATAACTTGACAGTGCTACCAACAATACAGTATTGAGTTTTTATCTTACTAGTGATACCACCACTCGCTGTTGTAAGTGTCATTAATAACCATTTTTTCCTATTTTTTAAAAAGATTAGTATTTTAGGATAAAATAAACCGTGTTACGATATACGTAACGTTATCTGCTTTCTACATTACTCGAGAATTTTAAAGAACTCGCTCCTAACCCCTAACGTCGCTTGTTCATTCAAACTATTCTCTCGTAATGTAAAAAGCTTGATAACGTTACTTGCATTGTAAATTACTATTACCTTACATCTTCTTTTAATAACAAAATTGTAATTGTGTAAACAAATTGCTTATGATGTGAAATGTTTGACTTTGACATAAAGCTGGGAAACCAACCGAACGTTTAAAAATTTCTCCTAAAGATGCCGCAAGCGAGTGTACAGTTTTACAGTGCCTTTATATAGACAGTCGGACAATGGGGTGTCCTATTTTTGATTGGCTGCATAAATCACGTGGTTTAGACGCCATGTTTAGGCTAAATCACCTGTGATTCGTGTTATACTTTTGGCAGAACTGAAGTGAATTGTCAGTCTATGTCAAATTCGAGGTTAGTAGGTTAGGTTTTGCGTCAGTTTTGACACAAACTAACGCAAATCTTAACCTGCAAATCTCAAATGTTTTCAGTACTGCTAAACGTAAAACACGTATCACAGTCGACTCTGATCGCGGATTTAAATGAACACTCGTTAGAAATTTGCCTAAATATGTCGGCGGGGGTGGGACTTAGTTGTATTGTCGCCACTGTCTATATAAAGGCACTGTATACAGTTTGGGAAGGCCTTTATCACAGAATAAACACCTAACGGACTCAGAAGCGACACTCGCGACTTTGGCAGGGGTCTAAAAATCAGTGTGCATGCGTAGCGCTAGCGAGTAGATTTGAGACGTCATGACGTGTGTTTCCACGGATTGGCTTTAACAGGTATTGTCGGTGGTGCGCCTATAATTCAACTTTTTAAATTTCCCGCCTTTTCTACTTGCTCACAGTATGGCCTCCTGACCAAAATAAGGCACCTCAAACGTCAAAGGTGCCGCCGCGGAGTGTCGCTTCTGAGTCCGTTAGGTGTTTATTCTGTGCCTTTATGTTTTACATTTAATATAGTCGGCCTTGATGTGACAAAGTAGTGGCGCTATCTGTTGGTAATATCGGAAAGTACCCCCCCCCCAGGAGCCGTTCAAGGTAATCCAAATCGGTATTTTGACATCAAAGAAACCGACAGTGAGTGTCTCTACTTGTTTGATTTATGTACGCTGTCCTAAGTCTTTGTTGTTACCTACATATATACGCGTTCCAGTCTCCCATGATTACGATCTTGCGATTCTTTCGTTCAATTTTATCTAATGTTCGCTTTAGATATCACAACGCAAAATACAAAAATATACTAATAATATATGGTATGTCACACGTTTCATTCTCGCATCATTTCAAACATTAAATTCAACAAACTGACTTTTTTTAGTTATTGTAATACATTCTTCTTCTTCTACGCCTACTCAAGAGATCACCATGGCATATTTATTTGTCCCTATCTTGTGATGTATGATAAAGTATGTTTGGGTGATCTAGATTGTTCATTCACTTATGTTTTTGAACCAAGATTTTTGTTTCTCCTAGGTTCTCGGTTCCCTACCGCAGTAATATTTGTATCAATTCGTATTTATTTATGGTATTTTGTAATGCTAGCTTTTGCAGTAAATTTTAACTATACATAAAATGTATTAAATTTGTACATTCCGTCATCGAGCGTTGCATTTATCCGGCGCTCGGTTTTACGATTACGCGAAAGCACCCGCTATGCTTGAAATCGCGCTAAATAAACGACGGCGTCGTTTTCCACTCCAGGGAAACCCACAGCCGCTGTACCGATAAAGCCCCCCGGAGAATATATAAGTAGGTTTCTCGACCAGTTTAAAGTCACTTGAGTCCACCTATCCTGGCTATCAACCGATGTAGCGTGGAAGAGCTTTCCCCTTTAAACCCTCTTGGGCTTAGAACCTAATCCTGTCTGTCCGAGTTGAGTTTTTGGACTGCCCTAAATCCTTTTCTGATGTTAGAATGTGATAGTGTTATTTGTCTCCTAACATCTCCAGCTTCTAGTGTTTTATTATTTATTTCTGCGTGGTGCGTACTGTCATAAATACCCTCTCCGCTGTTGACTTTGTCTTACCTAGGTTTGCCATTACAGAATTCATCTGGTAGTAGTAATTCTAAAGCTGGACAACGGCATGGCACTCTTTATAAATTATCATTTGCAGATAATCGTATTTACTTTGTCGGAACCCACTCCCGACTTCGACTTGAGCTGTCGCGTCCGTATACTCGTACTCCCTTGTCACCGTAATAGACAACGGAGAATTTTTGTTACAGGTTCGCAGCATTGCGTAACGTCAAGGTACATTTATAGTTTTGTTATTGTTCGTATAGAAAGCGGTAACAAAGTAGGAAAGAAGTACACTTGTATTAAAGTTGACGAGATAAACCATAATTCGAACTGCAGAAGTATGCGGAAAAAAGTAACAAACTATTGTGCGCAAAAAAAGAATAAGTATGTAAAACGTGGAAATGAAGAATAAAATGTATTTGCAAACTTTAAACTTAATTAAAAAGTTGAAATTAACGACTAAAGAAGTCCTACAAACCTGGCGAGAACACTACCGAAACAAATTTGAAACCGAAAGGGCAAATAAAGAACAAGAAGAAAACCCATAAGAAATAGAATCAGAAATGAAAACGAGAAAAAAAACAGCATAACAGAAGAATAGATTAAGAGAGCCTTAAAAAATACACGAAATCAAAAATCCGCAGCAGATGCCAATATCGCTTTAGAATTACTCAGGAATGGTGGAGAAAGGATAGTCAAATGGCTAAAAGATATCGTCCAACAAGTATGGGATGTAGAACATATACCGACAGACTGAGAAAGAACCAGATTGTACCTATTTATAGGAAGGGAGGAATAACAAGCTGCGAGTTACAGGTCAAAATGCATATATCCACTGGGACAGAAAATAAAAAAAATCGTAGAAAAAATTGAGAAACGAAATCAAAGAAAACAAGAAAAGAAGACGAACAAGCGGTTTTCAACGAGGCAGACAAACACAAGATCATGTATACACCATCAAACAGATAATAGAGAAATTGCTTGATAAAAATAGAGAGATCTACCTGACATTCTTAGACTTTACGGTTATATTTGGCCAACTACCAAGAGAGCCTGTCTGAAGTTCACTGAAAGAACTACCAACAAGCCGAAAACTTATAAGAATAATCGAAAGTGTGTACAAAACAGTGGTGGGAGTAATAAGGCTAAACGAACAAAAATCTCAAAAATTGAAATGGGATAAATGTGGAAAAAGCAAAATATTGCAAATCAGAAGAAAAGAAAAAGAAGCAATAAAGCCGATTGTAACAGAAGAAAAACAACAGGAGAATGTGGAAAAGTAGGAATATTTAGAAACGCTAATAAACAATGATAACAGAATACACTATCCAATAAGCAAAACATTGATAGGCAACGAAGAACTACGTACAAACACAAAGATACACTTGTATAAAACAGTATTCCTCCCCACACTACTTTAAGGATCAGAATCATGGGGATTGTTGAATGAATACCTTCCAAAATAACAGCAACCTGCGAAGAGGAATGGGCAAAATAGAAAGGGATAAAATAAGGAACAGAAATATAAGAGATGATTTAGAACAACAACCAGTGACCAGTGAAATAGAAAAAAAACAATTAAAATGGTATGGACACTTCACCCGCATGGATAATGCAAGATATCATAGCAATTATATCTAATGAGAGTAGTTGGAAAAAGAACCAGAAGTAGGCCCCGAGTCTAATATGAGGACGTGTTACAAGACGAAAATGTCATTACGACAGGAATTTGACATTCATAATACTCAAACGTCAGTTAGCCGATAAAACTTACACAAATCTGAAAATTCTCTTATCCGTTGCTCCAACTATGTTACGATGGTCTGTAACAAAAGTTGCCGACTAAGACTGCGAAGGAGAAGGGGAGGTTCATTACGAACTTAATTAGGGCAATGGCCCGGTAAATGAAATAAAGATGTTATGTGTCAGACGCCACCACTTTACTAAATCGAGAAAAACACAGGTGGGCTCCCCGAGAAAGTGGAAGCGGTGCGGTGAACCAACCTTTCCGATTCAACCTCGGCAGTGATCGGACGATTGTCCACGTACAGCGGCGTTGGCTTCACCTTACTTGCATTTTTCTACCGCTACCTAAATGCCTTTACAGAGGAAAACATCACAAAATACACCTACAAACGTCATAAATCTACTAAAGAAAAGCACAACTAATTGAAAATGAACTGTATTAACGTAGAAATATGTATGTGAACAATGAACAATAAATGAAATACTCGATAAAGATTAGTGTGGTTAATCGCGCAACGTTTAATTTAAATACAGGCGGTAAACGTGACAGCAAACGATTTATCTGACTCAAAAACTGTAACAAATTTAATTGCGCCATAAAATGACTTACAAACAATAAGTTTTGACGGTAAACAATAAAATCTGACTCAGTGACTGTAATTACTCTAATCCCACAACTTTAAGCTAAAGACAAACATTGAGACTTGGCGATAAATACTCAAATTGACTAAGGACAGTAACAACAGGCCAAACGCTTAATTTTAAATTACCAGCAACGCTACGCAAAATGGCGACACTTCAAAAATCACTCTTCACTGCACCCAAATGCTTGTTAAAATTATACTTGGAAAACACAATACTTTCTACTTAATAATATAAATAATACTTATGAGATCCAACGATGCTGCAGGCCGTGCCCAAGCGACTGCCCCAAAATGCTTGAAGAACTGCGAGAAGTGACCTAAGGTGCTATCTGGCGAACGGTTCTGGGCGATGTTAAATCCCCAAAGAGGGTAGAAAACGAAGAACCTAGTCGACAGGCAAGGTTGCGTTGCGGTACACGTAACTTCATATAAACAATTAACAAGTAAGAGGTTCCCATTAATAATCCGCCCCGAAGGCGTCAATCGGAGCTTGCCAACTCTACAATACGAGAAACCACGGCCAATAACTGCAGCAAACGTCTCTTAATTAACCAAAAACCTGACCGATAACACCCATACACAGTTTAACTTAATTTCGACGTCGCCCGGCGAAGGTCCTAGGCCTCCGCAATAACGAAACAAACATTGACACTTATTGCTTTCTTGAAGTCAGGAGGTTGAATATCGATACCGTAGGAACGCGCGCGTGCGTTACTTACCCTGCTCTCTCTCTCTCTCTCAATCGCATGAAAGTGTCGGGGTTTTGTTGAGTTGTGCAACACTTATACGTGACTTTGAAAACGTAGACAACCTAACATCAGGCAATGGGACCCCAGTACAGGATTAAAAACACGATAAGCAGACTTACGTCATTCATGCGGCAACCAAGCACATCTAAATTTAAATCGACGTTGCTCAAAGTTACACAAAATGAGCATGGAGACGCTCGTATTTGAAATGAACGAGGCTGTATTTTGGAACATCGTTAAACTGTCAATTTGGGCCTAAATGAAGCGAGAAAAGTACTAATGTTTAAAATACAGATGCGAAAAAACGCTAAATTCAAAAATTGTCCTTACATACTTACAGATCACATTAAAGATGGCGGCTAGAAATAAAGGCAAAAACATCGAGAAGGTTAGAAGAATGGCGAGAGATCGAAATACATATAAGAGATGGACAGAGTGCCCATCCCCGTAGGGAATAAATGGGAATAGATAAAGAAGAAGAATACGTTCAAATGTTGCAAAAAGCAGGCTTAAGATGACTAGGAAAGTTTGAATTTTCTTTATCAGAACGGTAATGTTCAGATAACCCGTCTCGCCAATTTTATTGTGATCGCGAAAAAAATCACTTTCCGAGATATCTTCAGATCTTCACGTTTTAGGGTTCCTAGATGACCAAAAACAGGTTTTCTCAATTCCGTCTGTTTGTCTGTCTGTCTGTTGGCGCTATAACTCAAAGGCATTTGTTGGAGGACGACAATATTTTGCATGCAGATTATTTATCTACTTAGCATAAAACCGAGAATATTTCGGAAGACTATATACAGGGTGCACCCCCTAAAAAAGTAAAATGTTGTTTATTTTTGCTTCATCTGAAATAAATGAAAGTAATAATTTGCACATATCTCAGGCTTTATCCTTGACAAAAATAAGACCTAACAGATACAGGAAAAACATTACAAATAAGGCAGAATAGTATGGTGTCTTTATAACGCAGAGGAAACTCGTACAATTCGAGCACGGTCGTGGTGCAGTTATTCAAACGGCCGCAAGCGGCGGACTCGAGCCGCCGAGTAGGAATTGGGCTCGAAATATTAATCTCATTCGTCTAGGAATACGGAGTTCGAATCTCAGCGAACTGCATTTTTTAAATTTGCAAATTGATGTAATTCGCACGAGGAAAGTCTAGTATGGGCTGTTGCCGCGGCTAGACGTATTGTAGCGTGCAGCGTGCAGTATCGTGAAGTTACAATCTCATTGTAATTCTATAAATCGTAAACCATTATACATTAATTGTTAATCATGGCCGGCGGCGAGTATAATCTGCGTGGTGGTAGTCGAACACAATCACAATCCGACGATGGAAAAGATAGCGAAGATAAGTTGGTGCAACGCGTTGTAGAGAAGGTCCTTCTGTCTGGCACATTTATGGACTCGTTTTTATCTAAAATCCAGGAACTTATGGACAAGAAATTCGCTGAACATAATGACCGGATATGTGCAGTTGAAGAAAAAACGCAAGTATTTTCAAAAACTCTTAATAACCATGAACTGAAAATTGATAGACTCGAGCAGTATTCCCGGCGGAATAATCTAAGGATCTTCGGAATCCAAGAGGCCGTAAATGAAAACAGCGATGAAGTCTTAATCAAGTTTTTTCTGGACCACCTTGGTATTGAGGTGCCTAAAACCGCCATAGATCGAAGTCATCGAGTGAACGGAAGAAAACAAGGGCAGCCCAATCCGCTTATACTTAAATTCACTTCTTATAATGTCCGGCAGCAGGTTTTTAGATCGAAATCAAAGCTGAAAGGTTCTAAATTTTCCATTAAGGAGGATTTAACATATGCAAGACTGAACACCCTCCGGGCCGCTTATCAGAAACATGGAACAAGAAACGTATGGACTTGGGATGGTCTAATCGTTATCAAACACCTTGGCAGAATATTTAAAATTGAAAGTGACGCTGAATTATCTACACTACCAGTTGAGTGAGATATATTTTTCAATTGTTAGATAATTATACTGCTCACTGCTGCTACTTTGTTTACGATAATTTCTTTGTTATTTGTTATTATTAATTTAGATTTCTTTCATAATTAATTTACCCTATTTTTTGAAAATTATTACAGTATGTTGTTGAGCTAGATGAACTTGTCTTTAAACTGTGCACACTTAAATGTAAGATCTTTAACTGCAAACTTTTTGAATTTTAGAGAGCTGGTTTTACACAAAAATTTTGATGTAATTGGCGTCACCGAAACCTGGTTGAAAAAGAATCATTCTTCAGACTCGGTAGCTATACATGGTTATCATTTTATACGACAAGACCGTGAAGCAATAGGAGGTGGAGTTGGTATTTATGTAAGGTCTACAATTAAATTTCATGTGCTGCAGACGAGTCGCATGATCGAGCAGCTTTGGTTAACTGTGAGTATTGGTAAACAACAATTTGCTGTAGGAGTTGTCTACAAGCCTCCTAATTATTATTATGCTAACTTCCTGGATGTTTTTGACACTACTTTATCTATCATTATACCCACACATGATGAACTATTCTGTCTAGGCGATTTTAATATAAACTTACTAAATTTTGACTCGTGTGATTCTAAAGCTTTATATAATCTCCTAGACAGAACTGGTCTGTATCAAGTCATCAACGAACCTACGCGTACTTCTGCCACAAATGCAACTCTTTTGGATCTTATTTTATGTAGTAATAATGACCTGATTATCAACTCTGGAACTGAGAATGCCGACGAAGTTGCGGACCATGAACTTATTTTTTGTAAAATCCAAGTTAATACGCCTGTAACTAAACCTCGTGTAATATCCTATCGAGATTTCAAAGATTTTGACTATGATTCGTTTAATCAGCACTTACGTTCAATTCCTTGGAACAATATATATTCTCTTGATAATATAGACGATAAATTGAACTTTTTTAACACTAGTTTGACTCTCATATTTAATTTGTTTGCACCTGTTGTCACGTCTAGAATTACCAAATCTCCTGCTCCCTGGCTTACTTACAACATCAAATGTATGATGTCCGAGCGTGATAATGCATTACGCCGTTTTAAACGAACTAAAGCCCCACAACACTGGAATTTCTATAAACAAATGCGGAATTTAGTCACTACTGCCATACGCAGAGAAAAAAAAGTCTTTTATGAAAAGCGTTTTCGCAGTGCTGATTCAAAGTTCATATGGAAGCAACTTAAACAGTTAAATATAACTAAAAATAAAAACCAATTACTGTTACCCCAGCAATTGGCAGATCCAGAAAAAATCAATAACTTCTTTATTGAATCTACTCCAAATATCGTTTCTAATAATCAGAACTTGTTGAATTTCTACAATACTAATATTAAGCAATCTGTTAATTCAATACTCGAATTTCAGCCTGTCGATGAAGTTGTAATTTTAAAAATCATTACTTCCATTAAAACTCGTGCTACAGGTGTTGACCAGATTGATATACAAATGATCAAACTAGTTCTACCGTACTTACTTCCTCATATCACTCATATAATAAATTTTTGTTTAGTTAAT
Source organism: Agriotes lineatus (assembly GCA_940337035.1). Taxonomy (NCBI): domain Eukaryota; kingdom Metazoa; phylum Arthropoda; class Insecta; order Coleoptera; family Elateridae; genus Agriotes; species Agriotes lineatus. The sequence continues at coordinate 15 of CALNHX010002567.1, read as the reverse complement.
TCAGTTTTTCCAGAT
>CALNHX010002566.1:135760-174780 GCA_940337035.1 Agriotes lineatus | reverse complement strand
GAATCCGGTTCTAATCTATCGTCTGAACAAGAAGATGATTTCGTTGAAGACAATTTAGGTTGTTAACCATTAGAGGAATCTATATTGAATTATTTTACCATTTATTTGATTAATTGGCTGTTATTTTTTTTTATTGTATTTTATGTATTTTTCTTTGCTTCACAAATAATTTCAGAAACTAGAAAGTCATTAGATTTTTAAGTCATTTAGAAGTCATTTAAATTTTTATATTTTGTAAATCTAAATAAAATATGTTCATTTTCAAACACCATAAAAGTGAAAACTTATGTGACTTGCTTCGCAAAGTGAAAGTGTTAATTATAATTATAACCAAAGGTAAAGGTAGTACTTTAACTGATTAGGCATATAAAGTTGCCACTGTTGCTACTTTATCTGCCTACTCATATAAGATAACAAAATCAAACATTTCAGCAATATAATTTAATTATTATTTGTGATTTTCATCCATCATAACCATGGAAGAATTATTTCCAACGTATCACAATTTTACCTCAATCTTGAGTTTTTACATTTCTACTAAATTATTGTTTTCTAATTTTGTTACTTTTATTGCAGTATAAGTATTCGTTTGAAAATAAAATTTTATATGTTATTCGCAATAAAAGTGGCTTTATGTGCTTTGCCTGCTACCAGCCTCAACACATAAAGCTTCTATAAAAATATAATTAATATTTTTATTTGTTTATTTATTTCTTTTATTTCATACTGATGTCAAAAATAACATTTTTTGTATTCGCTCCCCAAACTGGTTACTTTGGAAACTGTCTAGGATCCTCTAAATGGCCATTTTGAGGATCCTAGACAGTTTCCAAAGTAACCAGTTTGGGGAGCGAAAAATACATTTTCGCGCGGCCTCCTAATATAATGCCGCGTTAATGGTAATTGAAACTTCATATTATAATGTTTGGAGAGCTAATACAAAAAAACGTTGTATGCAGCACGTCCTCAAATGGCTTTAGAGGACTCATCTTCATATTACGGACTCGGCTGCGCTTCGCTCCGCCTCGTCCGGAAACATTACGACTCGTCCCCTAAAGCCTTGCTTTGAGGACTAGTTACATAAACTACTATTTTCGGATTATTTATGGTACAAAAAATGGAACATTAAAATCCTTGTACTTTAAAGTAAAATTTTAAAGTTCAAGTACTTTAAAATTATACGTCAGTTGTTGACATAAAATTTGAAATGATTTACTACTTTTTATTTAAAATTCATTAAACTTGCAGTATGAAATAAACCGTTGTATTCACCACGAACGAAAAGTGTTTTTAAAGGTCCTCGCAAGTAATTCAAGTAAACAACTTTCTCGTCTTTAAAATGCCACTTTTCGTTCTAGATAAATAAACTACTATTAATATTATAACTTTTGAAGGGGAATACAATTTTTAGTTGTTTTATGCTTTAAAACAATAATTGTGATATAATTTGATCAAGTATTTCAGTAGTACCCCTCTATAATGGGTAAATTATTATTTAAACATTATTTGGAGCAATAAAACTTTGATAGTGATTTATTTACATCCCAGTGTGTACATAATAAATAAATTAACAGTCCGTTAGCTGACATGCAGCCGCAAATCATAATCCCCTTTGGAAACTTCGCAGTTCCTTTAATGCCGTTTTTATGAAAAGCTTCTGATTTACTCTTTCTAATTCATCTAATATGGTCTCCAATGAAGTAATAAAAAAAGTTAGAACTGCTAAAATACAACTAAACACCATATAAAGGTTAATTCATATGTATGGTCATTAAATTAAATAAGTGTATAATAACATCAGCAATAGCTTAACTAAAATTAATCACATATAGAAAAAATTGCATTCATGTCTAGACAAAACTTTTGAGAACCAAAACCTTCATTAGGTAAATCAGATAAGAGTACATTTACATTTTCTTAAAAAATCAACACGTTTTGTCAGAGTTTCTCTCTTTTCTATTAGAACGTGCCTATTGTCTTGACATTTTCTCTATTGAAAACCCATTTTATGTACCACTCGCCCAAAGGAATGTAATTTCTCAGTGAAATTAACACCCCCCTTCATTTTGTTCGACTTCGAATACAGCTTTCATTGTAGGTCTCTTTTTATGGCAAAGTCACACTTGGGATTACTTCTTCTTTATATTGATCGACAGATGACCTGGGGTAAGTTTAGTAATTTGTTTTTTTGGAGAAGTAAATTTTCTTCCGCCACTTTGTTGGGCTCCTCTAATAGTATTTAGGCCAACATCGGTTGCTTTAGTCACTCGTTCTTGCAAAACGACTGAGAAAAATTGCAATAGTTGCTATAGATTCTTTCACGTTCTTGACTACGAATTAGTTTCTTACGGTTACCCATAATGCAGGCAGCTCTATGAATAATTAAAATTTCCTTAAGAGACTACTTTAGAAGTCAATATTTTATACTTGCATGTAACTTTGAAAACAGCAGTAGAGATGCACAATTTAGTCCTTGTAAATGGTTGAATAAAGGAACTCCAAAGAAAAAACGCTACAAACTTAACCATATCACGGGCAACGTGTTTTGGTTTCGACGCCGCAGGCAATAATGAGATTTAGAAAGAGCCATGCCACAGACCTAAACATTTTCAATTACAAGTGCACAAATGTCAGGCTTGACTTTTAAGTTGGTCGACATTTCTATTTGCATCATAACCTCAAAAAGTTGTTTAATGACAATTATTGAAATTAGTTCTAATTGTAAGGGTCGGCATCTCCGATCCTTTTTGGTAATTATAATTAAAATATTATCAAGTGACCTTTGTAATATGTTATTTGGGTTGCCTGCTCCATTCTATCTGTTCGGCGGCCCGAGTATAGGGTCAGTATATACTACAGCTTTTTCTACGACTTCAATAACAAAGACAAAAAACATATTCTTTTTAATGGGTATTTCGCCACTTTCCAAAATTAAAAATATTATATATCGAACGTTTCGAGGGACAATCTGCTTAATATATTTATTTTATTTTTGTCACCTTTTTTGTAACCTACAAACTCAGTTCTACTTTCGGTCATAGAAAACTGGTTTAAGTGACGGTCTGTAGTAAAATTTTACTCACAACTGTGTGAATTACTAACGGTGTCCTTTTATCAATCAGATCGATCAGGAACTTACAGAAACCTACTTAAAACCATAAACCTTAAAAGTATTACGTTTTTCTGTCTTAAGAGTGATATTACAATAGTTTGCCGGGCTTCATAGCTCAGTGGTAAGCATTCTGGCTACTGATCTAAGGGTTGAGAGTTCGATTCCCGATTCCGGTAAGGTTTTTAAAAAATTAAAAAATCTGGTGTGGTACAGTCACACAACTTCCTTTTAGAGTGATCTTATAATTAGCGGACGAGTTTATGCATTTTGATAGTTTATGTCATCTCTTCTCCGAACAAAATGACTATTATAAATCCAATGATACCGCATAAGTGTCATTTCAAATGTCAATTGTTTTTTAAATTGAATTTTTTAATTTAAGTGTATCATGACTGCTTCGCTTTATTCCAATCGACCCTTTTAATGCTTGAAAAAACGAAATCACGTCGTAAATACTAAATTATGTGATTTACGACTAAACAAATTTTTAAATCAATTTGGTGGTTTAGAGAACTCGTACCAAAAAATCTTATATGCAACACGTACGCAAAATAGTTTTAGGGTACTTTTCTCATTAAAGACTGGCCTCCTTCGTCTCCTCGTCTTTAATTACGATTCGCCCGCCCTCTAAAACTATATTTTGCGTACTTGATACATAAATAGCTATTGTTTCAATTCGGGATCATTATTGGACTCTTAGTAAATGATTTTCAAACCGGTAAAAATAATTTTACGTTTACGTCGACAAATGGATGAGTGTCTGCATTTTGATAGTTTATGTCACCTCTTCTCCGAACAAAATGGCTATTATAAAGCCAATGATACCGCATAAGTGACATTTCAAATGTCAAACTTTTTTAAAATTTAATTTTTATTTATACCTCCATTTACGCTACAGGAAGTATTGGATTCTCACCAAAAATTCAAAATTGAGTTTTCAACAGATCTTCACGTTTTCGAGTCCCCTGAACCCAAAAAACATGTGTTTGCTCATTGGTCTGTGAGTCTGTCTGTGTGTCTGTCTATCTGTGAACAGAATATCTCAAAAACGAAAAAAAGTATGGCGTTGAAACTTCATTTATAAGTTTTGTGTATTATCTAGATGCGACAGCAACCGGAAATATGGCGTTTTCCCTTGTAATTTTTCAGTTTTTTTCGATGTTTTCAAAAACAGCTCAAACGATTTTTTTTAAATTTTCCATTTTTATTAAACTTTTAATGTGCATTGATGTGAGATAGGTGATTTTCCAGTTGAATACGTCTAACATGGGTTTCTTGTGTTTTTTTTTCTATTTTTATATTAGCTCCTATTTTAAATAGAACACCCGGTATATTATTACATTTTTTAATTCAGCTTAAAATTTTAGAGAAAATTTGTCTCTTGAACTAACGCTATATTTTGTACCGTTTTTTGTAGAATTTTTAATTTTTAAAAATTTTTGACAAATGCTTAAAAATTAAAAATAAAATTATTGGCTAATTATAAGATCACTGTAAAAGGAAGTTGTGTGCATGTATCACACCAGATTTTTAAATTAAGTGTATGGTGACTGCTCCGCTTTATTCCATGTAAGCTAGAAAAATCGAAATCACGAGAATAATCAATTATGTGATTTATGACTAAACAAAATTCTTCAAACTTATTTTTACGACAAAACTTTTTTTTTCAAATTGAACCATATTGGTATCAATGTACCATTCAGTACTGTCTTTAATAAGGAACCTATCCATATCTTTTATTTAAAAGTGCGACTAATATCAATGTGCCAGTAAAGAGAACATTTTGAAAATCAATTTTATTTCAATTCGGGATCATTATTGGACTTTTTTAGTAATTGATTTTCTAGCCGGTGAAAATAGTTTTTAAACCTCGTGCCCGTACTCTTAATTCACAGCAGTTTACGTCGACAAATGGATGAGCTTCTGCATGTTGATAGTTTATGTCATCTCTTCTCCGAACAAAATGACTATTGTAAAGCCAATGATCCCGCATAAGTGGCATTTCAAATGTCAAACATTTTTAAAATTAAATTTTAAGTGTATCTTGACTGCTCCGTTTTATTCCAATCGATCCTTGTAATGCTAGAAAAATCGAAATCACGTCGTAAATACTAAATTATGTGATTTATGACTAAATAAGGTTCTTCAAACTAATTTACTAAATTACTATTACGATACGTAAAGCTAGTCTTTAGTCACGAGTGGGGCAGAGTTAAAAGGCGAGTGAGCGAGCGTTTTAAGCTCGGCGAGTGACTAAAGATGCTTTACGCATGTGTATCCAGTGGCGTAACTACCGAGGGGGCAAAGGGGGCAGCGGCCCCCGGACCCTGAACTTCAGGGGGCCCAACGGGCCTCCTGAAGTTTAAAGCCCGACAGGTTCAAACTCGGTCCCGTATAAAGTTTCAAGGAGTCCGGGAAAAAAGCAAGAAACCCTCGGAGAAATCTAAAACATGTCAAAAAGTTATCTGTTCGGTACAAATTTAAAATAAAATAATTTCTGTACACCCGATGCACCACGTCTTGCACGTGCACGTAGGTACTTCGCAGTCATCTCAGATTACTGATCTCTATTGATGAGCAGAGAGCGAGAAATGTTCATACATCAGAAATCATTACGTCTTTTGCTAATCAGAAGTCTAGATGATATCTTCTTGATTAGCAGATCAGCAGTTAAAGCAAAGTTATACTTTGAATTGTACCTCGAAATGTACGGAAGTACCGAATTGCGGAAATAATTATGTTTTTGTTTGTTCCTTTAGTGCGTAGGCTTACAGGATTTATATTTATTATTATTATTTTAAAAAAAGCGTATCTCGCTATTGTTCATTTTGCTTTGATGTTTCTGTTTATGAATTAAAAAAAAAATTGAAAAATGATAACCAAAAATGCTTTGGCAAGAATTGAACTTACACTTGGCAATTAAGGGGCCCGCCCGGTGAAGATCACGGCCCCCGGGCCCAAAATTTGAAGTTACGCCACTGTGTGTATCTACGATAGAATCTAGAAAACACGGTAAATATAAAAAAAATATTTAAATGTAAATTAGGATTACCAGCAACCGGTCGTAATTTTACGTGGTTAAAAATTTTAAAACACATTGCTACAGACGACGTGAACTAATGAAAACATTTCATTAAATTCATTTTACAAACTTAAAACTGCCAACTAAAAGCCAACTTTCAACACTGTCGTAAATAAAAAAAGTTTGATAATTGAAATGTCACTTATGTAGATCCTTGTATTTAAAATATCATGCAGAATTCAAAATGCAATAATATACACGGTGTTCTATTTAAAAATCAAAATTTCGTATTACTTCCGCTGAAACCGGAAGTTGAAAAATTATTAGTATGTCAGGAAGCGAATTCTATAAGCGCATACGACGTGCCAAGTTAAAAATGTGTTGCTAAAAAATAAAGAAAAAAGGGGAGGTACCATGATTGTGTTACATCCGGTATATAACGTTATACATTACCATTAAGAAAGAGGAAATGCTTTCTCTACGGCGTTTGGATGTTTAGATCTTTCGATTTTTGAAGTTCACCCGCACTTCTCTGGAAGTGTTTCATAAAGGGTTAACGAGCTATAGGCTGAGGAAACAATTATTGCGTGCTATTTTTATTAAGATTTGTCGTTAATACAATATCCTAACTGAAATTTAAAAAAAATGCACTGGATTGTGCCATGTAACTCGAATTTGATTAAATTAGTGTACTTGATTACACATTTGAGTGTACCATATTTAAATTTAGTATCTGTCCTATTTTTTAAGTCTTGCAATACCTAAAAATCTCTTTAAACAACCATTTTTGAAAAAGCAAAAATTTTTGAACTAGAATTTTCAATTGTTGGTGATTTAGAAATATGGCAAGCGCTTTACATGCATTTCAAAAAATTGAGAAGCAGCTTTCAATTTTGGTTCAATTTCCCAATTGTTGATTTTTTCAAGAGCAAATGTAAACTTTTGGTACGAAAATTTACTTTTTTGTAGTATTACTTTCCTTGTCAGCAAAATATGTAGTCCTTATCAAACACGTTTGTTTATTGCACTTTCACAAAAAAAAAACTACAAATTCTGGAATCACATTTTAATAGTTTTATTTGCATAATATAAATCTCGTTAAGTATCTCTAAGATATACAATATTTACAAAAGTTCTCTCTAAATAAAAGTTCTTACAGCAAGAGAAATTTACATCTAAAGGAACATGGTTTCTATGCTTAAGTAAAAGTGAAAAACTTCACGAACGATCAACTCTTTCATATCCGAAAGCGCGAACATCGAGATAAATAGGAAAAATCGTAAACAGCGAAAGACTAGTCTACCACGGCCTCCACATGTTATCACGTAGCTCATTACTCTTGCTGAAATCCAGCGGTTTCTCGGTCTCGCTAACTACGTTCTGCGGATCCTCATTTTTCTGCGGCTCCCGCCTTTGTTCTTCGGGCGAGGGATCGACTTGATGGGAGCGGAGATTAATCCCCAGCGCCGCGGCAAGTTGCAAATAATGCGACGGCAACACGAACACGAAGCTGCCGTCGTTCATCTTCACCACCTTGTTGGGGAAGCTCTGCGGCTGGGCGTCGTCGCTGTGGGCGGAGTTGTTGTTGATCTCCTCCGTGCTGGAGTCTGGGGGCTGCAGCCGCTCCTCGGCGACCTGGGGCGACCGTAGGTCCACGTCCACCTCGGCGACGCAACCGTCGAGGTGCTGCAGCAGTCGTTGGCGCACACCGGCGTCGAGGACGGCCATCGTCTGGGCGTCGGGGGTCTCCAGGTATCGTTGCACCTCCCGCACACAGTCTGCGTACCCGGCGCGGTACTGATGCACCCCCTGGGCGTCTAGGCTGCGGTGCCGCTGGAAGTGGCGCACGGTCAGCTCCAGGATGTCGGCCTTCTCTAGCTTGGAGTGCTTGGTGTTCTCCGCCTTGGCGGAGTCGAGGATGAGGGCCTTCAGGGCGGCCAAACTTTGGTTGATGCGGGCACGCCGCCGTTTCTCCATCAGGGGCTTGTTGGCTCTTCGCGGCTCGGAACTGCGTTTGCTCTTGGCGGTCATCACTGGCGCATTGGCGAACTGGTTGTGTGCGAAGGTCGCCGCCAATTTCGAAGAAGTGAGGCGGTGAGCGCGTGCGGCGGCGTAGGTGGCCGGCGAGCGACTGGCGGGGGGCGGACGGCGGACGCGGCCTGAGTCGCGTGCCGACACCGCCACATCACACTCCCGATCCGCCCAGTGGACTTCAAACAATGGTGCTTTTCGTTTTTCATTTCTTTGTGGGTGGCTTTCGACGGCGTCCTCGCGTCACAACTAATGCGGAAAAACCCTCACCATCTTATGATTTTCATTAATAAATCAATAATATATTTTCGAGAATTTTCGGATTCATTTTTATGAAATTAATATTACTTTTCTGTGGATCGTTGTAGTTCTTTGCACAACTAGTGATAAAAAAAGATACCTTTTTATTGAGTTTTGAAGTCTTCGCAGTGGTGTATCCATCAAACGAGTAAAAAGAAGTTTCTTTGAATAGCTGTAGTTGTTTTTGTTACTAACATTTTTATGTATTCAACAAGAATGTTTGTATTTGTTGAAATGACAATCCTGACATAACCTTAAACTGACAATGTAACTTTTACTACCACGACTGCCAACAAAATTTTTTGACAAAATAATTCCACAGCCCTCTAGACGTTGAAAGTTTTCGATCATACTGTACTTCAGAATGAATAACTGTCGAATTAACAATTCACAATTTCAATAAAATAGTTAAACAAGTACAGCAAGCGCTCGATAACGTTAACACCGGATAATAAAGACATTGCGCTAATGTAAACACAAAATTCATACTATAGGATCAAACAAAACGCCCGATAACGTAAACAACCTGTACAGTTCGATAATGTAAACAGTTCTTGACGACGGTTAGTTAGTTTCGTTAAAAAAGTGATATTTTCTTTATGATTTTTTTGTTAAACAAGACTACTTTCTTGATCACTATGCAAACAAAATTGTTTGAAATTATCTAAGCTTCACGCTGGTGTTACTCTTAATACGCGGAAAAGAAACAACACAATTTATTGTTGGTATACTACAAACAAGCAAATGGTACAAAATACTTCATAGTATGATTAATGTAACTCTTTACGAACATGATCCTATATTGCAAGAATTTGTAAGTGTGGATAAAGGCGTTTACAAGTAAAAAGTTTATATTGAAATGTAAAAAAAAACAATATCGCGTTAACCTCTTTGCACTTGCTGGCATTACGTTCTTCAAAATGTTTATCTACACATTTTGGACAAACATCAAGCAGTCGAATATCTTTCTTTTGTAATTTTTTACTTGACCAACATATAATTAAAACAAATTACGTTCTTTTTTCTACGTTTAGTGACTTACATTATTCTACATTTTGCTTCTACATGTTGCACACGTTTAAATATAAAAAATGAGATTTATATTTTTAAATTTGCGTTTTTAAAGAACAATTTGTACCTCTGTATTTTTTTGCATTTATTAGTGCTATGTTTTTTCATACTTTTAACTAGCAATATTAGACAAAAACGCCTCCCTTTGTCGTTTTTTACTTTTTCGATGAATAATGTAAGAAAGCAAACGGTTTTTTCTGTATCTTTCTTTCTTATTTGCAAAATTTATTTTTCGAAAAAAAACTATAGATAATAAACAGAAAAATCGGGAAAACATTTCATACACAGATATTTCTGTTTTAAATACCTAGTTTTATTTGATTTTGGTAAAATTAATAAATTCCACCAAAATACGAAAAAATATTTTTTTTTTCAAAATTTCCGGATTTTTTAAGCCCTTGAAACTCTACTTGAGAGTACCTAATAGTCTCTTGGTTACGTTAAAAACTTCAAGTTGATTAATTATTGACACTGTTACATTTATTAGTTAAACTATTTTCAATAAATTACTCCGTTTTTTAATCTTTACAATGAAGTGTTTTTTTATATTAAAAAACAAGTAAATGGTATCACATACTTCATCGTATGGTAGATTAGCTCTTGACAAGCATAATTCTGCATTGCAGGAACTCGTTAGGTGTGGCTAAGAGTGTTCACAAGTAGGAAGTTTGACAATTCAAAAATTTGTTAATCTAGGCATTGACGCAAAAATTAAACCTAAAATATTGCAAGACATAATAATGTCTTATTTTTTTGTATTGATGGACACTACTCAAGATGTTACCAGAAATGATCAGTGATGCCAACTTTTTAAGTACTATGTAACAGTGTCAACAAACTCATGAGAAAAATTCAGCAACGTAATCTCAGTGAGTTTTTTAAGTTTCAAAGAAATTCAAAAATTCAATACCAAACTGCAAGTAGAGAACAAATTCAGAAAGAAATTAGAGTAAGTAAAAAGTCATTAAATGAAAATGTTACTTTTCCTTTAAGAACAGCATTCAAATCTTTAAATTGCAAGTTATTAGTATAACGTTGCGTATGTTTGTAAGTGTGATAATTACGAGTAAAATCAAAACTTACACCAAAACGAGAAAAATGATTTACGCTGAATGTATTTTAACAAGAATATAAATAAATAATCAGTTATAAACGTCTAACAGCAATGGCAAATATAATGGCTATTTATGCAGTAAGCTGTGAAAAATATGTGGTTCAAGCCTGTGCCTTGAAAATTGTCCTACGAGGCGAAGCCGAGTTGGACAACACGTTTAGTGCTTACAACACATCGATTTTGCAACATAGTGCTTAAAAGTGTAATTTTCAAGCCATAGTGCGTAATAGTTATTTACGTGGCAAGCTTAGTAAATTAGCTTTTATGGGCGAGCCGGATAATTTGCAGGGTGAGCGACGTAGGAGCGAGCCATGTAATTGGGTGAGCCCCAATAAAGGCTAATTGCAAGCGAGCCGCGTATAACGTTTTATTTCTTCTGATTGAAAATCGTAAAAATTAATATTAGTGATTAATAAAGGATGTGTGTAGTAGAAAACAAGCTGCTTGTAAAGTCGCAAGGCCATCATTTTACAGGCACCGTGCCTATAAAAACTCATTTACTGAGTCAGTTCAGACGATACCTAGTAAACGACCTTTTAAGTCTTAAGGAAATAAAAGTCATTTAGCAACAGAACTGGCAATCAAAAGTCACTGTTATAAAACCTGTGTAAATGTATTCATACGCTAATCTGCATGGATGAGCAAATAATTTAACATTCAAGATTTCACATTAAATTCACTATTCTGCTTAGCTCAATTCGAATTCACCACCCGGTACATATGTCAGTCAAGTAAGCTTTCTCATTGATTATATTGATGTACAAAATCTGATGAAAGAACTGAAGCGACTGGTTGAAGGAAAGACGAAAGAAGTAGCGCTGCATATACAAGTATTGAAGCAGTGAAATTAATTTCAGGCCTAGGCCAGAAAAGGAAATGTGATATTCGATATTAAAATCACATTTTCGTGAAAAATGAGTTACTTGTCCTTTCGGATGAAGTACTCTTAAACAATAACTAGTTATATATTTTATGCACATTGATTGCCTTATTGCCTTTTGTCCGAGATACCATGTTGGTATTCAGATAGGGTTGTGAATTTAAAACGGATGATTAAAAACATAGACAGACGCAGAAAATTGATGTTTTTTAAATGTTAAGTTCGATTTTCTCGAAAACTACTATACTTATACTCTCAATTATTTCAACCAAGATTAATCCTTTTAATATAAAAAAAGGTAAAGATTTGCGGTTTTTGGGAATATTCAAGTATAGAATTGATGAATATTTCCCCTCTAAGAAGTTATGATGAGAAACAGCCCCGCTATTGCAGAGGTTACCCCTTATGAACATAGGATAAAAATTTTCAAGATCACCTAATTTAGCATAAAAATTACACCAAATTTATTGTATCTATGAATATCGTTTCAATTAAATAAAACCCATGCACAGTATGCACACATACTGCAACTTTTTTTCTTATTTTTTGAGCACTATCACTCATACAAGTTTGTAACACTATTTTTTGCATAGTGATCGTTAAAGTGAAAAAATACTCTTTTTTTAACGATTTGATTTAAACGTCAATTTGACAGATGTAAATTCCAAAGCCTTATCGACTAAATTTTGTGTTTCAAAAGGTCACTATGCAAAAAAACTACGTGTACAATAAGTTTTGAAATTTCCTCGTTAATGAAACTGCAAATTCATGAAAAAAGTATGACTTTCAAAACTAGTTGTACAAATTACTATTTTACACCCTATATTATCATCAGCGTATGATATGCTGATCATTCTACATGCAAGTGGTTCATGCCGAAAAAGTAATGCGATTGAGTCTACATATAAGAATATGATTACATATCGAAATAAAATATTATTAATATAAGAAAATCATTGTAAAGATGCGAAAAAGTGCAATCTTACCGAATATAGTTGAATTAATAAATGTAACTATCGATGAAATAATCAATCAAGTTTAAGTCTTTAACGAAACCCAGAAACTATTGCGTACCGTCAACCTAGAGTTTTAAAGACTTGAAAAATCTGGGAATTTCAAAAAAATCTGTTTTTCGTGTATTCTCCGCAAAGGTGGAAAATTTTAAAGTAATTTTGAATTTTATGAAAATTAAATAGATAGTAGCACATTTAAAACAGAAATGTTTTTATAAGATTTTTTTTATTTTGTCAGTTTACATATAGGTACACGTTTTTTCAAAAATAATGCATATAAAGAAGAAAGATACAGAAAAATAAAAGTTGTTTTTAAATTATTCGTTGGTAAAGTAAAAAATAACAAAGAATACCGTTTGAGTATATTATATTTGTCTGAAATGGTTAGGTAATTATATGGAAAATAGTAGCAGTAATAAATGCAAAGAAATACGTATGTAAAAGTGTAAAAAAACGTAGTTCCAGTAAATGTAAAGAAAATGTTAAAAATATGCATCATGAACTCGCCAGGTACTGCAATGAAAATTACTATTATTTTATAAATTAATTATTCATTAGTAGAGTAAGAAACTACAAAACATTGTGTTCAAATAAATTACATTCCTGTAAAATGTGTAGGTAAAAATTTTGAAAAATGTAATGGCAATAAATGTAAAAAAAATAAAGGGCTATCGTTTCTTTTATATTTAAATGAAAATTGTAGTCAAAAATGTTGAAAAAGGTAAAAAAAACACTATTGGTTTTTTTAACTTAACATTGAAAAAAGACGTTCAAGTTGATCATATTCGTTCGAAATGAAAAAAAAAATGAGAAACGTGATGTCAGTGCATGCCAGGAAAATAATGTGATTGTTTTTCTTAAACATTTGAACATCGGCAAGTCAAAAGTGACAAACGAAAGCGTTGGAGTCGGTAGCTTTAGCTCGCCCACGAGCGAAATGCGAAATGCGGAGGCAAAAATGTTGAGGTCCACCGTCTTGCGGTTAGCGCGGGGCGCCGGGTGGGCCGCTAGTTAGACCCGAGACGCGTCAGACACGCGCCGCCACGTCCACACCGCAGCGTCGCGACGCCACCCAGCATATCTATTACTCATTTGGCGAGCACCTGTTTTGTTTTACTGATACGGTCGCGTGTGGCCGAGCAAAGAAATTGCAGCGGCCCACGTGCCTGACCGAGCTGTCACTCGCTCGTCGCTCGTGGTGTTTGTTGCATTGCAAATTCGCGATTTCTACGTACTATTTCTGGCGAGCTCCGGTCGCGCTGAAGGCTAAGATTGATAAGCACGTGCCTGTAGGAAGCTGATAGCTATTCGGCTGGTTGCTTGGTGGCGATTTTTGACCTAATCGTACGAGGGTGGTGGTGCTGGACATTCACGCTCCGTGAAATCCGGCCGACCGACGTTCGTCTTTTATTTTTGAACCGACGAGATTTGGCAAGGGTTGAGGCATTCGTATCCTGCCATTTTATTCCAATTAGTTTTTATCATCATGATGACACCCAGAATATTCATTAATCATTGTATTAATATGGCAAAAAAGACATTTGTAGTCTATCGACATTTTTGAGAATTTCAGATTATTACTTTCTTTGAGTCTAGGTGCTGCATTGTCGGACGCAACATACGAAATCCCATGTTAATTACGACGCATTGAGAAATTGGCTTCCTAATGATTTTACAGCAAAATTCCACTGAGGTTTTTCAAAGAACACTACATGATGATAATCCAATTGGCGCAACAATTAAGCAACTTTTGTTGGCTCAGTTTGAAAATACCTACTTCAAAAATGCGTTAGGTAGGTACCCAAACTTCGAAATTTTAAACCAAAATATCAATTCAGCCTTTATCGGTGATTGTTATAATATTTGACAGGTGACTCACACCTAATTGCAAGTGGCCCACTGAAAAAATAATTCATACAGAAATATAGTTCCTGCAATGAAACTTTAGTATCACGTGATTAAATTATTATGATCATAACTAAGCCGTGTTGTCAATTAATTTCAGTGGCACAGAAGGTGTTTTTTAAATTCTAGGTTATGATACTTTAATGTATATTCGAAAATGTGACGTAATTAAGCAAGTACACAACATACTACTCAGACGTTAAATATGAGTTTTAAACTCTATTTACTATAGTCCCGGATTGTCAATGTCAAAATCCAATTAAAAACAATCCCTTATACTTATCATTGTTAATACTTTTAAGTCAAGCTATGGGCAATTGGAAACAATTAATTAGGTTGCCAGGATGCCAGGTAACAAAAACGCCAATTTTAAAAATTACCCTTTTCGTTGTCCAGTCGAGTAGTAACAAAAACAAACAATAGAAATTTAACAGTGCTACCATAAAACGTCATTTTTGACAATCCGGGACTACTTATAGTGAATAATAGCTATTTATGCAACAAGTGCTAAAAGTTGATGTTTATGCACCAGACATGAAAATTATGAAAGGAGTTTCATAACATGTCAAGTGCAATAACACTTTTAGCACGAGTTTGCATACAATATTTTTCTACGACATTAAATTTTCTGTTATTAATGCATAAATGTCTTTTTAACAAAGGTTTGCATTTATGACAGTTATAATTTATGTCATAATAAAGAGATGGCCTTGGCGCGCAGGTGAATATTTGTGGAGCCAGTACTGTCAAAGTCAGTTATCAACGGTAATTATTAATACTACACATCTGACTTTATTTATTACATAGGTAACGCTTTAATTATTTACAAAACACTTTACCTCTAACGCAAGGAGTAACTAGAATAACTTTACAACCTCACTTCCAGTTCGAAATTGTAGTTTTATAACCTCACTTCACTTGTGCTAAAAGTAAACAGCTGATTTTAAACACGCTAAATTATAAAATGTTACATTTAGTGAAAAAAGCTAGCGCTAAAAGGCCTACTTTTAGTGGTGGTCGTAGAAAAAGTGTATTATAAGATTAATGGTAAATTGATGCGTCTAACACTTAAATAAGTCAAACGTCAATGTCAATATCAAATGTCAGTGAGGAACAGCTTATTGGTTTATTTATGGGAACATTAATCTTAAATTTGGCAACCCAGACCAGAAAGGCAACCATAAATACCAAAAATATCTATGTTTACTTCAAATTACTTCCTTTTACGATAAAGGAAATATTGGATTCACCCCAAAAAATCGAAATTGAGTTTTCAACAGATCTTCGCGTTTTAGAGTCCCCTGATCCCAAAAAACATTTTTTTCATTGGTCTGTCTGTCTGTCTGTCTGTCTGTCTGTCTGTCTGTCTGTCTGTCTGTCTGTGTGTCTGTGTGTCTGTCTGTGTGGGTGTCTGTCTGTGAACAGAATATCTCAAAAACGAAAAAAGGGATGACGTTAAAACTTCATATACAGGGTGTTTCATTAATAATTGGAAATATTTTAACTGTAGAATTCTGGGCTTAAAATATTAATATTTAACCCAAATCACTTAGATAAAATGTGGCTTGTTACTGAGATATAGGGTGTTTTATTTAAAAATTTAAAAATGATTTTTCCCCATTACTTTAAAACTATTTGACGTATCCGTATCATATTTGGCAGGAAGTTTAGACACTGTAAACCATGCTAAATTATATTAAATAAACGTTTCTGGCTACTACCAGAAGCGTACCACAGGGGCAAGTGGGTGGTTGACCCTTCCCAAATTCTACGCCACTGGCGGAATTGCCATTTTAACACAATTTTTCGATTCTCCAATACTTTCTATGTAAATAACATACTCTTCCTTCGTCACGATAACGTCATTATTTTTCGAGATATTTAAAGTTAAACATAAAGCTGAACAGTTATTTTGATTTTAATGTGTATTAATTATGTCGGTGTTTTTTGTCATAAGATTGCATTTATTACGCAAATGAAACTTTAATCCGTATTAACAAAAAAACATAATGTTATTTATTGAAATTTCTTGAAACTAATACATAGATGCATTCAACATAAAAAAAATGTATCCATGTATTCGTTTCAATAAATTTCAATAAATAACGTTATATTTTTTTGTTAATACGGATTAAAGTTTCATTTGCGTAATAAATGCAATCTTATGACATAAAACACCAACATAATTAATACACATTAAAATCAAAATAACTGTTCCGCTTTGTTTAAATTTAAATATCTCGAAAAATAATGACGTTATCGTGACGAAGAAAGAGTATGTTATTTACATAGAAAGTATTGGAGAGTCGAAAAATTGTGCTAAAATGGCAATTCCGCCAGTGGCGTAGAATTTGGGAAGGGTCAACCACTCACTTGCCCCTGTGGTACGCCTCTGGTAGTAGTCAGAAACGTTTATTTAACACAATTTAGCATGGTTTACAGTGTCTAAACTTCCTGCCAAATATGATACGGATACGTCAAATAGTTTTAAAGTAATGGGGAAAAATCATTTTTAAATTTTTAAATGGAACACCCTATATCTCAGTAACGAGCCACATTTTATCTAAGTGATTTGGGTTAAATATTAATATTTTGAGCCCAGGATTCTACAGTTAAAATATTTCCAATTATTAATGAAACACCCTGTATAAGTTTTGTGTACTATGTAGATGAGACAGCAAGCTTTTGAAGAAAATCGCATAACCGGAAGTAGGTGTTTACTCTTGTGATTTTTCAGTTTTTTTCGATTTTTTCAAAAACGGCTCAAACTATTTTATTACTTCACATTTGTATTACATTTCTAATGTGTATTGATGTGAGATAGGTGATTTTCCAGTTGTATACTTCTAAAATGGGATTCTTTTGTTTTTTTTTACATTTTTATTAACTCCTATTTTAAATAGAACACCCGGTATATTATTACAGTTTTGAATTCAGCTTAAAATTCTAGAGAAAATTTGCCTCTTCAACTAACACTCTATTTTGTACCGTTTTTGTAGAATTTGTAATTTTTGAAAAGTTTGACAAATTAAAATCAAATTTGTGGCTAATTATAAGATCACTGTAAAAGGAAATTGTGTGAGTATATCACACCAGATTTTTTAGTGTGAAATTACGTACAGTCGCGGCCAAAAAAACGTGACATTTTTTTTACCTAATTTTCAAAATGCGGAAGAAATTGCTGACACTGACAATTCTAATTAATAAATGGCATCAAAAGGCATTATTCAATTCAGCTAAATGCCGGCACATATTTGAAATACGGAAAAAGCGCGAATAATTGCTCCTTGCGACACATTTTGAGAATCAGGTCAAAAAAGTGTCCCGGTTTTTTTGTCCGCGACTGTATTTTCAGAAATTTTATCGAATTTAGACAGTTTGCGATCTCACGGAACGTAGGACGTAACGTATAACTTTTAACGTTATTTTCTACGTTACGAGGGATAATTTTTTCGAAATAGTACGCAGACGTTCTCGTAGAGCTCCGACGTGAACTTTTAAAATAAGGTTCGTGAAATACTTACGTTACATTTAAATGTGTTGCGTAATTTTTACGTACTCACGTTCAAAGTTGTCAAAACTAAAAAAATGTATTTCGCTCCCCCAACAGCTAAAACATTGTACCGTGTGTTCAAGCAAAAAGGAAAATAAGATGGCATGTAGGTACTATGCAAGACAAAAAACTGGGACAGTTAATATGGTCTGTTGTAAATGTGACTGCCTTAATACCTATGTATAGTTGCTAGGTATTTTTAACTCAATCGTCCATTTATTTAGACGTTGCTATGAAACAATTTTGTTATAGTAAATGTAAATGTTGCAAGCCTCATTTAGGCTAATCAAATAATACCAAAATCTCTATCAAGAGTTGTCCCAGTTTTTTTTGTCTTGCATAGTACACAACAACAACGAGTGTAATAATCATAACGGTCAATAAAAGTTGTTTTTGTCAAGTGTTTTGTAAATTTTTAGGAAACTATTTCAAGGTCAATATGTAATTTAGTTCTCTCTGACTTGATAGTTCATTTGCATCAATGGATATATCTCAAGTTACGGCAAACTTAATTTTGATCATGGCATGCTGCGAATGAGTTTTTTTAAACACACGATATTTCCAAAAAGTTATATCTTTTAAAAATTGAGTGTCTAAAAAACGTATTATCTAAAATTTTGTAAGCGCATGTCTTACATAATATGTTACATTTCGCTGAGCTACGAATTACGTTTAACCACGTCAAAATATGGTTTTATCTTCACTCGGCAAGTAATAAACACAACCTCACAACAACTGAATTATGACATTTATGACACGACACTTAATCACAAATTGGAGGTTAAACTTGACAGCTACAAGTGCTACAACCTGCGCTCTGTGGAACGTAAACAAAATTACAAAATGTTAGTAAAAACTCCGTCGCCCGTTTTATTTTTAGACATCCTTTATCGTATGAGCAAAAACAAGGTTAATCAAGGATGCCCTTGGAATTTTGAAGTCCTGGGTAAAAGAAAATCTGAGCTGTCATTTGACTTTTGTTACAAAGTGAGGTTATGATCTTCCCTGCAGGCTTTGGAAACATTTCAGTTGAGTTTATTACGGAAAGTTTTGATCACAGTTATGACCATGTTGCGATTTTAGCGACTGTCAGTTGCTCTTTATACGATGTCACTGACAAGGATTAATTATGATTGCCTGGTGTTATAATATAATACAAATGACTACAAAATTCCATAGGCATCTTCGATTAGCTTTCTTTTTACTCATACTATATATTCCCCCGTTTTAAAAGATTGCAGACATGTACAAATCGCTCTTTTCAAAACATAAATGTATTTAACGTGAATAGTATTTTGAAGAGAATGTTAGAAAATACTTTAGACTCACACAAGATGAACTGAAGCGCCTCAATTTAGCGTTAGGGAAAATTGTAAAATGGTAAAAGGAAGGACTGCAGTAGATATCGATTACAACGATATCAGCTGTAGCAACATATCGGTTATAAAGACAAAAATTTAAGGTCCCGGCTAAAGTCCGTATTTATTAATACATTGTGGACGCATCGTCTGTTACAACATTGGTAATTGCGATCGACCTGATATAGCGACCGAAAATCGGGCTGAAATTTGCTACATTTATCGTGTAACGACGAACGGTGGAAAAATCCAGAAAACTTCCCAGAAATTACCGAATTTGGTATTTTTGTTTAGTTGTTGTTGTTAATGCCTTCTCGAACTGTGACTACTGTGAGCACATAAAAAAACTGCTATGTCAAAGCGGAAAGGTTCTTTAGCGTTTAGAAAACAAACATTTATGTGTACCTCGAAAGAGTAGCTAGTATTACCAGGTGTGTTGATATTTTTAAGAAATATATAAGCTATTAACGCTTCCTTGCTCTATACGTAGTTGTTCGAGCTGTGTGTTTATGCAACACATGTTAAAAACAAGAGCAAAATATAGTCTTTATATTCCTTTTGCACGCTACTTAATTACGTATAAGGCACCTAAATGTGCTTCACAAAGAGTATTTAACCTCCCTCACCTGTATTAAAGAAAGTATTTCTCTTTTTTAAGATTTTTAAGATTCGCCTGAAACATTTTCTTGTAAAAACTGCTATTATTCTGTAAATGATTACTTCTTATACATACACTGTGTAACCCTTCGTGTATTGTACGTGTTCATATATATACAGGGTGGTTCAAAATTGCACGGAACAAATATAAGGGCGTTATTCGGCATCAAAAAATAAGAGAAAAACTCTAATAAACATATGTCCTAAAATCATTCATTTCAAACATATCCATGATTAAAGAATTAAAGAGAGCAATTCGTTTTTAAAACGTTTAGATTTAGTAGGCTGGTATTTAGTTTTCATTATCTGTATGTTTTACTAACAACTGTAAAAGTTATTATGAGTGTCTCAGAAGAAAGATATTACTTACTTCGAAGAGTTACTATAAATTTGATTATTAAATAAAAACCTGAAATAATTTATTTTGGGACGCTGGCTTATTATTTTTCTACTTTTTACTATAGAACAACGCCCACATATTGTATGGAAAAAAAACATCCGTTGGAACAAAACACCAGCCTACGTTTGGAAAACGAATTGCAATCTTTAATTTTTGATCAAGGATATCTTTGAAATGAATGATTTTAGAACATATGTTTATTAGAGCTTTTCTCTTATTTTTTATGCAGAATAACGCCCTTATATTTGTTCCGTGGAATTTTGAAACACCTTGTATATATACTCGCCAAAAAGTTGACATCAAATGGGAACAATTTTTATTTAGAATTTTGTGAAAAACCAATCCCCTGCGATCAGAGGTGGTTGAAAAAAGATTACAACTGATCTATACTAAATTTCAAATAAGAATGCGGTACTTGGAACTAAGTAGTAATCACAACTATGGCCGTGATTGGTCGAAACAAAGTAATCATTACAACCAACTAAAGGTCATATATTTTTTTTCAAAATTGTCAATTTGACATTGGACAAAAATCTTCCTGAAAATATAAAATGAAAACCAATAAATAGTGGACTCTGACAAGAAGTTCAATGTAAAGAAGATCCATTGATATTTTAATAAAGGTTTTATTGCACTTATATGTTCCTAGTGGAAAACTGAGTTTGAGTTTAGAGCGCCACCTACTGCATTCTTATTTGAAATTTAGTATAGAACATTATTTCTTAGGCTATGTAATTTCTGCGATATTTCCTGTATAGTCCAGAGGAATTAGACAAAATAAAAGCAAAACTTCGGAAAAATTCCCGGAATTCTGGATTTTGGTATGAACCTTGATATTGTGGTTCTAAACAAAATGTCAAAAGTCCTCATCGATCCGAGTGCCGCTGAAAATTTTAAGGGGGGGCAAAGGTCACCAAAAACAGTATTTCGTGAATATCTCGTTAGCGGTCACTTTTACAGAAAAAGTATTGATTATAAAATTTGTAGCTTATGAAATTTCTAACAATAAAGACATCATGACTTTTATTCGTAAAAGTAACCGTTTTGGAGATAATTCGATTTACAGAGTTGAAACGTGCACTCTTTTCCACACCACCTTCGAGGTAGAGTACAAGGTGTTTTTTTCATGTGGTGTCTCTAGTAGGCATATTCCACGTTTAGCTTTGTTTGAAAAAAATTTATTTAAAAAAAAATTATAGTGAACTTATTCATTAATCAATTTTGGATTCAAAACAGAAGTTATTAATATTCATCTTCAGACTCTATTTCAATCGGAATGCTTTCCTCTTCATCATCTTTTTCTTCTCCTTCTGCTACATTTATCAGTCTACCCAATCCTCTACCTTAAAATAATTCCAGGTTTCTTAAAATTTCTTAAATAATTTGTTATAGACGTTTGAAGAAAAAATACTATATGTTATTCGGAACAAAAGTATCTTTATGTAGCTCGGCAGATAAACAGTCCAGCCACGCCAAATAAAGTATAATTTTTGCTCCTAATATTATAATATACTATTATGCTCCTACACGAATAGCAAGCTGATGTCCTTTGAAGTTTTATGACAACGGAGGGGAACTTTTCGGAGCACATTCCTTCTCTATCTAGACTACAGTGTACTATATATGTGTTTCTTTCTATTTTTATGAGCTCTGAAAGAAGGAAATTCTGGAATATTTCAAGTCGCAACTCCAATGAGATATACATGTCATTGAGGAGTGCATCTATTCGTTACAACTCTGTAAATCGAATTATCTCCAAAACGGTTACTTTTACGAATAAAAGTCATGATATCTTTATTGTTAGAAATTTTATAAGCTACAAATTTGATAATCAGTATTTTTTCTGTAAAAGTGACCGTTAACGAGATATTCACGAAATACCGTTTTTGGTGACTTTTGCCCTCGCTTAAAATTTTTAGCGGCACTCGGATCGAAGAGGACTTTTGACATTTTGTTTAGAACTACAATATCAAGGCTCATACCAAAATCCAGCTTTCCGGGAATTTTTCCGAAGAGCAATGTCTAATTGCTCTGGACTAGTAAGCAATTGTGTATGAGAATAGCTGCGATATTTTATACTAGGTTTTTCAGTTCGAGGGAACATTGGAATAAGGCGGTTTTCATTTTCTTGTCGAGTAAATTCCTTCCTTTCAGAGGCATAATTCAAAAATTTGTAAATTCAACTTTATCTGAGTTGCGCTTGCGTTGTTTGACGGTTTGACGCATGAAATTAAGGTGACAGCTCACTTGCAGAATTGCCATTTGTAACTCACAAAAGTAACTATAACTAGTAATTTTTCCGTTGGCCAACATTAAGCAACAGGTGGTGGATCTTTAAAAAGTAAACGACCTATATAACCAAAACATAATATCTACATTATGTGTTATGTATTGGAAATTAAGATGTATTTATTAAGAAGTGTAGAAAGAAAGAAATATGCGGGACTGCTTGCTAATGGCAATAAAAAACAGTGGAAAAACGTTTATGTTTACCGATCGGCCGGGTTAAAGGCGGCAAAAAATTGATTTTTCTACAACTGACACATAACACACATTAACGTTTCAATAAGTGTGCGTGAAATTGCGTTTCACACACTAGATAGTAAATAATAAATCGACTTAACGGTCTCGGCGAAAATTGACATTCTCACGCGCCATAAAAACACTCATTTCGCGCACTTAATACAAAAATTACTATTATGTTAATATCATATGACGACGGATCGACCGCGAGCCTCAGCCGGCAAGGAAGCAAGGGAGAAAACTGTAGAGCGAGAGGCCCACCTGCTTTTTTTCGCTTTTTTCGTATTGGTTATTTCTAGTTTTAAGTTCTGGTTGAATTTTTGTATTTTAAGCTTGGTTTTATCTTTTGTTTGAATAATTCAAGTGTTTCAATCATTATTTTAAAGGCGTTTGTTTTTTATGCCTTGAAATATAGAATCTTAAGGGGTTTAAATTGTTTTTTATGTTTAAACTCGCATATCTGAAAAACAGTTGAACTTAGAGGTATGAAGTAACATATCAAAGGAAAGTTCATTAAAAGGGCTCTTCAGAAATACAAAAATATATAGGGCGTTCCATTTGAAAAAAATCGAAATTAAATTTGCAAATATTGAGCACTCTGTATAACATTAATACCCAGATCCATCATTTTACACTTAAAAGATAGTTTACAAAAATCATAATTTTTTGGTAACGTTTTCCTTCATTCAATTGTTTTCTGTCGCTTACAGCAGCCGCCTAAAGTTCAGCAATTTTTTGCATAAAATTGTTAATATCTCTAAAACAGTTGACGCTAGACCCATACAACTATATATAAAAATGATCAGTATTTCAATACAAAACTTTTAAGCTACCTAAATATACGGCATTCTATTTAAATAAAAGTAAGTTTGCTCCGCCACACTTTTTTGAGACACCCTGAATAATCAAAACTATTTTAGTAATGATCACCACCTTCGTAACTACAACTTTTATATTTATGTAACTCTCGTAGTTTTATCTTCCACCCCCGCTTCGTTGCCGGACCCTGTATAAATAACCATTATACATTATAGAATAGACCTTACTTGAAAATAGATTAATCTGTTATTAATTCATTTAGTTCATTTTTAGGTGAAATCAATATGATTTTGACCAGCTATGAAAAGTATCAAAAAGTCACTTGTTTTAATGTCACCAATGGCAATGTGAAAAAATAATACATTATAAGGAAGAGAAAAGCATAATTTTTCCCAAGATGTGAGTTTGCAGCTCAAGGGCGAAGCTGAGCACTACAAATACACAGAGGGAAAAATAGTGTTCTGTCCTGCCGTGTATACAGGGTGTTATGGAAATGAGTGTAAATATTTTAACTCGTAATAGAACTCGCTAAACCGAACCACTTCTCTATTTATCATTTTTTCGTAAATGCCCTCAAAACTGAGTTAAAATTCAAAACAATTGTACTCTAAACATGCCTATGGAATAACATTTTAATTTAATGGCACAGGACATAAAAAAATTTCTTTGACTTGCAAACCAACAAAAACTGCATAGGTACTGATAAAGCGTTTACTTCACATCTGGTCACCAACGTACTTAATCAATTGAAGTAGGTAAGTTATTGACCGTATGTCTTTCACCTATAACTTAGAATTACTTACCAATCGGCTCGTCGAATTTAGGGGAGATAAATAATTGAGAAAATATACGATTAAATGAAAAACGATTCATAGAAAAGTTGGGCATTTTGGCGAGCTCTATCACTTGTTAAAATATTTGCACTCATTTCCATAACACCCTGTATACAATTTTTTCAACGGCCATCATCAGAACCGTAAGAAACATATTTTTGTAACTGAAACATTACACTAAATCAAAATTATGCTGTAATATTTAGCAGTCTTTGAACTGTGTTATTTTACGAATACCATGACAACAGACATTTTAATTTTGTTTCATGTTGTCCCTTGAGAGAAAATGTATTCTTTCTGTGACAATTCTTGTAATCTAAAATATGATTCACCATTCTCTAT
The DNA here is from genome assembly GCA_940337035.1 of Agriotes lineatus. Taxonomy (NCBI): domain Eukaryota; kingdom Metazoa; phylum Arthropoda; class Insecta; order Coleoptera; family Elateridae; genus Agriotes; species Agriotes lineatus. Next base: position 149,847 of record CALNHX010002566.1, on the reverse strand, counting down.
TTGTGATCGCCAACTGTCCTTGTATCTTAAAACAAAAGCAATTAAAACTTGTAAAGAAACTGTGACAAAAAATTAATTGTGATTTTGCGTCAAATGTATTTTTCCCTCTTTATTGTTATTAGTCTTCTTCTTCTTCTTTGGTCCATTAGCTGGCGGTCCGGGCGGGACGTCCCCGCAACGAATACGCTGCTGTCGGTGCCGCTGGGTCTCGAACTCCATTTACGATTCGTTTCCATTCTTGACGATTTTTGGCGACGTCTTGGGCATCGATAACCGATAATCGCTGATTCTTTAAGTCGCCCTCGATATTCTTTAGCCAGGTTTTCTTCGGTGCCGATCGCTGAATTCTCCAGTCTGCCGGACGGTCTCGCCAAAGAAGTTTACATGACAAACGGTTATCATCCATTCGGCAGACATGTCCGAACCATAGTAGTCAACGTTTTTGTATTTGTTCTCCTATCAGTGTTTGTTGATCACATCTTCCTCTAATTGTTTCGTTTCGAAGGCGGTCACGGAGCGAGACACCGATAATTTGCCTCAAGCATCGCATTTGGAAGAACTCAAGCTTGCCAAGGTCCGGCTTGAGCAATGTCCACGTTTCCGATCCATAAAGAAGAATGGGAAGGATCAGCGTTCGGTATAAGCGTACTTTCGTTTTGATGGTAGTATTTGTTCGTTTCCATACGCACCATTTGAGCGAGGCGAATGTTGTTGCCTGCACGATGAGGCTGTAAACGTCGGCCGTCGATGCCACTTTCTTTTCCTCAACCAGCGATCCCAAATATTTGACATTATAACCTGCTGGATTTGGATTCCATCAAGGTAAACGCTGGCTTTCGATCCGTCCGTTGTTAGCACTGTGGTATTAGTAAATTGGGAGTACAATAAACCGGCTTCTTTGGCAGCTTCAAGGAATGTATCGTAAACTTGGCCATTAATGGTTTTTAAATCATCAAATGACAGCTGACATGTTACAATATTCTATCTACGTCTAATTATTCAAAAGTTTTGAAGAGTATCTTTATAAAGACCTGCAAGAATTAAAAGCATGTGACAATGTGGTAATCCTCTTTTTTGATATTCTGTTACACAAACATAAGCAAGTACACGTCCAAGAAGATGATTGTGTAGTATTTTGTGTTTGACTGTCAAGTTTCAATTTAAATACGCGTGCAACTATATCGTTCGTGTAATTCATCGTTGATCAGCATACAGTGTAACTACCACAACTTTGTAAAACGTAGCCAAATCTGAAAATTTGTAGGTTATGTAGATGTAGCCTAAACCATGATGAAAATAACATTTTCCACCATGGCCTAAACTTTAAAGACGCACCTTTTTAGCGTATGCGTGTGGCCTCAATTTTCGGAACGTTCAGTTACACAGATATTAAATTAAACAAATGTACTTGTCTTCGAAGCTGTGTCAATAGTTTTAAAAAACATAAGCAATCGGCATAATAAGTAATTGTTTTCTGTGATAATATCGCTATTAAAAGTTCTGGGAAGTTTGTTTACAAAACCCCGAAAATAGAATCGGTTGATCGCGACTATGGTACTTTTCATCGTGTAAACACGGCCTGTAGTGTTCTGCAGCCTGGAGGCTGTAGAAATCAGGCGTCCGTTACGTTATTTTGCTGGTTCCATCCCTTATGTTAAGCGCAGAACTGAGACAGCAGTTTCCGCTTTAAGACAGCTTAGTCATGCCACTTAACGGGATGATAATTCGTCACTGTGTGAGATGCAGCCTCACATCCCTTAATTATTTATAGGCTTGGACCCACAGCGACGCAGTAAGTGAATCTAACAAGTAAATGCAGACTGGTTTATTACAAAAATAATTGTTCTATATATACAAACAAATTTGCTTAGATCATAGTAATATACAAAGTTCATTTCTAATAACAGGTGCAATGTATTATATTTAGTAGGTTAATTTACTAGTCTTGCAAAACAATACTCAGCGGTTTTGCTTCCGTGATATGATATGGACTCCATGAACTCGAGCGTCTTTTATGCTGAGCTGCGATTGTAGGCATTTAAACCTTGTCACGGCCTTGCGTAATTGTGTACGCGAAGCCGTGTAAAAATGCTGAGCGGCGACTGCGAGGTGTTTAAACTTGACTGTGAGTAGGTCGCCGCGCTTGCATAATGCAATATTGCGTTTTTGGTGGCTTTTAATTTTTAGAATGTTTCGTAAAATTTAAATGAATAATTATAAATTTATATCTGGTTAATCTGTTAAAGACAAGATTAAACATATTGCCAATTTTAAGCCACAAAAAAGCAAACCGATAAATTATATTGTTTCTTCGAGATTGAGCGTTTTGAGAGGATATTCTTCTGCCTGGGGTTGTGCGGGTGGTGGCTTCCTTCGTGTTATTCGTTGCCGAATGTAGTAGATAGCTCCTAGTAGGGCAGCGGTTCCCAAAAGGCTGCCTGTGACCCCAATAGACAGGTGAGAATGATGTCGGATGGCTTTCCAGGTGAAGTTTTTTATATGCTCCTGGAAATCTAACTGCGATGCTTGTAGGTCTTCGAAGTGGTCTGACTGAGTTAGTACAGGTTCCTCTGCGATTTCTGAAAATGAGTTTGTTGTGATTGGGTTGGTAATATTGATACTGATAGCCTTGGAGTATCCAGCCAGGATCTTATATTTTCTGTTGTGCCTTGGGGTTAATGTATTCCTCGCAGTTTGGATGATGCAATCCGATGAAATTTGAATGACACCTGTAGTGTTGACGGTGACTTCTTCCCTGTTTCCACTACAAGTGATTGCTATGCGGGTTGGTTTACTGACTACAAATAGCCAGGTGTTTTCCATGTACAATTGTTTCCAAATAATGGACTGGATGCGATGTCTTCGTAGGAGACATTGACTGGTTTCTACTCGGTGATATATATCGTCAATGATGCAGTTTGGGTTGTTTTCAATTCCTTTAACTACCGTTGGACTGCAAACATAGGTAGTGGGAGAAATTTGTAGCTCTTCTTTGAATTCTTCATCTGTTTCGTGGAAGTACATTTGTAGGTTGTAATCCACAGCGAAGATTCCTTTCGGCACATCGATCATCCAGTAGGATCCATTGCTGATTTGGAGAGGAATTGGTGTCACTTTAATTAAGGAGTATTCCGTTTTTTCCACTATGATGAAATACCCTTGGACGTTGATGTAGATGTCGTCATGCCCAATGTCAACCTTTAGAATTGGCGTTGGTAATATCTCCAAATTTGGTGAAAGTTTACTGGTTGCATTAGCGAGGATCTGTTTAATTTGAGCAGGTGTTATTAGCTCGTACAGATTACCTTGCTGAAAGTGAACGTTTAAGATGTGAATATGGTAGTTGCACAGTTCACTAATTACATTTGTGGCGACTTGGTACACACTGATGATGTGAATATTTAGTCGGTTGGAGTCGGTTGCTTTATACCATTTGTCCATGTTGTTAATGGCCCGGATTCCTTGGTTTAATTTTTCTTGGAAATGTTCCAGCTTCTTGTCGATTCGTTCTTCGGTTTCATTAAACCTGGAAAGTGCTGATAGCAAGAATTTGGATTGTTGACTGTCCATTTTTATTAGTTCCTGTTGATTCTTGTCTAGCCTGTCTATATCTTGATAGACTTCATCGTTGACTCCAAAAATTGATGTTAATACTGTGCCAAGGACTCCTCTTTTTTCTCGTCTTGTTATTATTTCTTCCATACCATCTCTAATCCATTCCATTTGCTTTTTCTGTTCCAGAAGATGATGCACCAGTGTCTTGCATAATGTGTCTTCGGACAGTTCTTTTGCAGAGTCGCAGAGATTGTCGAATTTGTCTACCATGTCTGTGACTGTTTCGAAGTCTTCTTCGATCTTCCCCCTCTCGAACTGGATTTCGATCCGGAATGTTCCTCTCTCAATCTTCCCGTGTCCAATGTGTTCTACATAGTACCCGCTGTCTGGTTTTTGGATATTAAATTCTGCTTTACTTAATGTATTGGTGGTAAGAAGGGTAAAGATGAGTAACAGCAGTTTCCATTTGGACGCGACAGATTTCCTTGGTGCTGGGGATGATCGTGTCTGGATAATGTTAGTTGAAATTTTATCTTCTGCCTCTGGTTCCTGCGATTCCTCGGTAGTTGCTGGTAATGGAATGATGCTGCCTATGGATCGTTTTAGCTGATGTCCTCCTGATTTCTGGAGCGTCACTACTCGTACTGATCCATCGGCTGCTGGATGAGTTGCAGTGACTCTTGCTAAAGGCCACTTACTAGGATTGATACTATCTTCTTTGATTAACACTAAATCTCCAACTTTAGTGTTCTCCAATGGTTTCTTCCATTTGTTTCGTTGCTGTAATCCATGAAGGTAGTCCGAGCTCCATGATTTCCAAAAATCTTGCTTGATCTTTTGGATTATCCTCCAACGATTCGATAGATTTGAAGATATTGGAGTGTTGATTGGGTCTGGTGGCGATATGATTTCCCTCCCTATTAGGAAATGGCCTGGCGTCAGAGCAGTTGTGTCCTCAATATCGTTGCCTTGTGGACATAGAGGACGTGAGTTTAGGCAGGCCTCAATTTGGCAGAGAAGAGTTGTTAACTCTTCAAAGGTGAGAGTAGCGTGGCCAATAGTTCTCTTCAGATGATGCTTCATTGATTTTACCCCTGCTTCCCATATCCCTCCGAAGTGAGGGGCTATTGGAGGGATGAAGTGCCATTGGGTACCACCGGTTGCTAAGGTTTCTTGGTCAACTGGGCCTTCAATTGTTTGGCGGGTTTCCTTGTCCAACACTTTTCTTGCGCCAACGAAGTTTGTTCCGTTGTCGCTGTATAGGTGTGCACAGCGTCCTCTTCGGGCAGTAAACCTCCTGAAGACTGCTAGGAAGCTGTTGGTTGTCATGTCGCTGACGGCCTCTAGGTGGATTGCCTTGGTTGATAGACAGACAAAAACAGCAATGTACCCTTTGTGCGAAGAATGCCCTCTTCCCTTGGATGTTCGGATCTGTATTGGGCCGGCGTAGTCCACTCCGGAATGGAAGAATGGAGGAGTTGAATTCACTCTGGTTGATGGAAGATTTCCCATCAGTTGCTGTGCTGCCTCTGCTTTGTATCGTAGACATCGGAAACACTTCTGGATGCTGGAGCTGACTGCTTTCTTCGCGTTGATGATCCAATATTTTCTTCGGATATATGAGAGAGTGAGTTGGGTGCCACCGTGCAGCGTGCGTAGATGCGCCTCTTGGATTATTAGTTTGGAAATATGACTGGAGTACGGGAGTATGATTGGGTGTTTTTCATTGAAGGACAAGGTGGAATTTTCTAATCTTCCTCCAACACGGATTATTCCATGCTGATCGATGAAGGGATTGAGGTTGGCAAGCTTGTTACTGGAACTCACATATTTGTTCTGCCGGAGTTGAGATCCTGTTGCCCTCAAAATAGGATCACTTCCTTGGATGACCTTAACGAGTAGGAGGATGGTGTCGTCCATTTCCTTCACTGATAGGCATCCTGATTGAGTGGGAAGTCGCTTACACTTGTTGATGAATCTTCGGCAATGTGACATGACTCGTACCATTCTTGTTAGAGAAGAAAAACGATGAACGACTTCGTTCTCGTCTTGATGAATGGTAGTTTGATGCACAGTGTAACTTCTTGCTTCTTCCTCGGTGGTTGCGGTGTCTGGTTGACACGGCCATGAACTCTTGTTAACTAGCCAGCTCGGTCCGTCCCACCATAGGAGATGATTCTTTAGTTTTTCTGGACTAGTGCCTCGGGAGATGACGTCTGCAGGATTCTCTTCGGATTTGACGTGGTTCCAATGTTGAGCCGGAATTAGATTGTTGATTTCGGCTACTCGATTCGCGACGAACGTCTTCCATCGTACCGGGTCTCCTTTTATCCATCCTAATGTAACCATGGAGTCGGTCCAGGCGAAGATAGACACCTTAGGAAGGTCTAATGCTGCAATTACCCTTTGAAGTAGATTGGAAAGGAGTACTGCTGCGCAGAGTTCCAGTCTTGGTAATGTTGTCTTGGCTCGGGCTGGTGCCACCTTGGATTTGGCTATTAATAAGGATACCTTGACTTGGCCGGATGATGTGGTGACTCTGGTATAAATCGCGGCCCCGAAAGCTCTTTCGGAGGCGTCACAGAATCCATGCAGCTCTACTAGAGATCCCCTTTTGATAAACAACCACCTTGGTAAGGTAATTTCTTCCACTGCCTTGAGTTGAGACCTGAGCGTCTCCCATTTGCCTTGGATATTTTCAGACACTGGGTCATCCCATTTTATATTTTCGAGCCATAGTTCTTGGATGAGTAGCTTGGCAGTGATGATGACGGGTGCTAACCATCCCAATGGGTCGAAAATTTTGGCAACTTCGGATAGTATGGTGCGTTTGGTGGATTCCTGTTGCTTAACGTCTACCTTAAAACAGAAAACATCTTCATATGGAGACCAGTGAATGCCCAAGGACTTTTTTACGCCGTCTTCACTTATTTCGAGGTATGTTTGTTCCTTTAACTCTTCTGGGAGTTCTTGAATGATGGCTGACTCATTACTGCACCATTTATGTAGAGTAAAGCCTCCACGCTTTAGTAAGGAAATGAGCTGACCTTGTTGTTGGATCGCTTCTTCCACAGTGTCGGCCCCAGAAAGCACGTCGTCCACGTAGAAATCTTTCTTCACTGCTTCTGAAGCTAATGGAAATGAGACCTTTTCGTCCTGTGCGAGTTGATGCAAGGTTCGAATGGCAAGATAGGGAGCTGATGCGGTTCCATAAGTGACGGTGCACAGCTTATATTCCCTGATTGGCTGTGATTTGTCGAATCTCCATAGGACTCTTTGGTACTCCTGGTCTTGGTTGTTCATTCTGATTTGTCGGTACATTTTTTCAATGTCTGCAGAAAAAACAATCCTGTGTGTCCTCCATCGAAGTAGAATGTCGACCAGTTCTTGCTGAAGTTTAGGTCCAGCGTACATCATCTCATTTAAGGATTTTCCGTGAGAGGCCTTGCTAGAGGCATCGAAAACGACACGAAGCCTGGTTGATGAACTTGCTTCTCGGATGACGCCATGGTGGGGAATGTAATACTTGCCGTTATTCTCATCTTCCCTTGCCACCTTTTCCATATGTCCTAAATCCAAGTATTCTTGCATGAATTTCTTGTATTGGACTGCTAGATCTTGATCTTGTCCTAATTTCTTCTCCAGATGTATGAATCGTGCCAATGCTGAGGGTTTGGACCTTCCCATGTGTACTGGAGTTTGTTTGAATGGAATCCTTACTACGTATCTTCCATCTACGTCTCGCTGGACTGTGTCTGTGAATTTATTTTCACATACCTGATCATCTGGGGAAAGTTTCCTTTGAGGAGAAGCCTCTTCAATGTTCCAGAATTTCTGCAACTGCTCATCCTCTTCAATTTTGGCAACCATGGTGTTGACCTTAAGGCTGGTGGGAGGTCGTCTTCCCATGGTTCCTGATAAGATCCATCCCAATTCGGTATTCTGTCCTAGGATGCCATCTTTGGATTTCTTGATTCCTTCGAGAATTATTTGGGAATATTCTTCAGCGCCTAGAAGTATATCTATGGGGCCAGGTCGGTTGAAGGTTGGATCGGCGATGAAGACATGTTTCCAGGCATCCATTTTTATGTTCGGAATGGGTGATGAAGGCATGGTTTTTGTAAGTTTGGGAAGTACCAGTAAAGTAACAGGTAAGGAAAATTTACTTGGAAATCTTGGCGTAATCAAACCTGTGATTTTCCATTTTGCGACTTTTGTTTCGCTGTTCCCAATTCCGGAGATTTCTGCTCGAACCTTGGTCCTGGGTAACGCTAATAATTCGGCTGCGGCTTCGGTGATGAAGGAACCTTGAGACCCTGGATCTATCAAGACCCTCAAGAGATGAGTCATCCCGGATGCTGCCTTAACTTGAACCGTTGCTGTGGCCAGTAGCACTTGGCTCTTCTTTGCGCCTAGGTTGGCGGCAATGATTGTGGGTTTTGGCTTCTTCTCTGGAGCGTTGGAGGTCTGCATGGCTGCTGCGTGAGAAAACGTCTTCATCTTCGGAGCAGGTATCGGCTTTGATGGCGGCTGTGCCTTGTGAAGCAGAGTATGGTGTGGAAAGCGGCAGATTTTGCAGTTATAATACGAACGACATTGTATATTAGAATCGTGTCGCAAACATCGAAAGCACAATCGGTAGGTTCTTACCACTTCTTGCTTTTCGTGGGTGGAGAGCCTCTGGAATTGACCACAGTTATCGATGTAATGGTCCCCATTGCACATCTTGCAGTTGAGATATCCGGCAGCGTAATTTTTCTGTGGCTTGTCCTGAGTTGGTTTTCGAGCTCCATCAATGGATTCCAAGGATTGGAACCGCATTTGTAAGAAGGCCATTAGAGTTTGGTGATCCTGAACTTCATTTGGGCACTGAAGCGATTGCTCATATAATTTGTTAGTTTCAGGATCCCATTTTCGAGTAATAACTCGGTTAATCCACGGACCCCAGCTGTCGGTGGAAATGCCCAAATTTTTGATTGCTTCCACACATTCCTTAGTGGAGTCATGCAATCTTTTCAACCCTTGGGCTGATTCCTTGGAGAGGACCGGCTGATCGAAGATGGTGTCTAGCAATTTGGTTAGAATAAGGCGATTATTTTGATACCTTTGTTGCAGCAAATTCCAAGCGGTGTTGTAGTTGGCTTGAGTCACTGCGAGATGCTGGATTAGTCGGCTGGGCTCTCCCTTGACATGCGTTTTTAAATACTGCATTTTGATGACATCATCCATGTTTTGGTTGTCATCTACTAATTTGGTGAATAGGTCCTTAAAAGTGGCCCATTCCTCATAATTTCCCTCGTATATGGGGATTTTAACTTGAGGAAGCGAGATGGCTGATGCTTGCTCGTTCCTTGTTGGTGCTTGTAACAAATTAATTAAATTTCGGTACCTGTCTTTCAACGTAGTAAATTCAGGACTGAAGTGCGTCTGGTTTGAATCCATCTCGTTAGACATGACTTCTTCGTCCATCTCGATCACCCGGTCCCATTCTTCCTTTAATTCCCTCTTTGTGATGGCGGGCCTTCCGAGTGCTTGTTCCAGTTCGGCGTCGTCCAAAGATTGCTTAAAATTCTGCATCCGAATCTGCAGTTTTCGGATACGAACCTTTTGCTCGGGATTTACAACTGTTTCCTCTCGCCTCCTAGTTTCAGAGGGGTCGGGATTTTCAGTTGCCTTTAAACAGCTCTGCAAATAACTTTTTGCTTCGCAGTAGATGGCTTTAATTTGTTCGTAATACCCTGTGGTAAAATAATTATGTGTAGAAATACTTAGCTGCACCATTTTGGCGTGATTTTTGGTCACGGCGTTCCAAGTTTCGTCCAGCGTCTTGTTTCGGCTGGCGATGTAAGCTTCTGTTTTTCGGCTGGCAGGGTCCTTTTTGCTGTTGGAAAATACCTGCGTGATCTTCTGGCCGAGTTCTTCTTGGGCGACAGCTAGCTGATTGAATTCCTCCATATTGTTTGCCATTTTCGGGGAACCGGGTGGGTTGGTAGATGTTGTTTTCTTCTCGGGATGTACCTCTTCTTAGTTGTAGACAGATCCGGCTCGAAGGACCATGAACAGATTCGCCTGGAGGCTGTAGAAATCAGGCGTCCGTTACGTTATTTTGCTGGTTCCATCCCTTATGTTAAGCGCAGAACTGAGACAGCAGTTTCCGCTTTAAGACAGCTTAGTCATGCCACTTAACGGGATGATAATTCGTCACTGTGTGAGATGCAGCCTCACATCCCTTAATTATTTATAGGCTTGGACCCACAGCGACGCAGTAAGTGAATCTAACAAGTAAATGCAGACTGGTTTATTACAAAAATAATTGTTCTATATATACAAACAAATTTGCTTAGATCATAGTAATATACAAAGTTCATTTCTAATAACAGGTGCAATGTATTATATTTAGTAGGTTAATTTACTAGTCTTGCAAAACAATACTCAGCGGTTTTGCTTCCGTGATATGATATGGACTCCATGAACTCGAGCGTCTTTTATGCTGAGCTGCGATTGTAGGCATTTAAACCTTGTCACGGCCTTGCGTAATTGTGTACGCGAAGCCGTGTAAAAATGCTGAGCGGCGACTGCGAGGTGTTTAAACTTGACTGTGAGTAGGTCGCCGCGCTTGCATAATGCAATATTGCGTTTTTGGTGGCTTTTAATTTTTAGAATGTTTCGTAAAATTTAAATGAATAATTATAAATTTATATCTGGTTAATCTGTTAAAGACAAGATTAAACAAGAGGTATGATATTTTACTTTATATTTACAAACGTTTGTAAACTGTGGACATTTGGTATTTTGTATTTAACGACGCTTTCCATGTACCCACCGTACTGCATTGGAAGTTAATTGAAATTAAATTGAATTAAACAAACCAAATTAACGAATTTTTTGTTGAAATTTAATAATTTCTATGTAATATTTAACTCTTCTATCAATAATAACTTATTTGTGTTGTTAGAACAAAAAATACACGTGCTTTTGTACGTATAAAAAATTAATTTCTTTCCGATCAGAATAAACGTACAAATTAATTTCGTTACGCTTTTTTTTCGGCTTAGGGCCTAGGCTTTTTTCTTCGATCGGACGAAAAATGATTCTTTTCCAACGTGTTTTCGGGCCCCAGAATTTTTGATTTCAGCAAGTTTACGTCGTTTATAGACGACAGAAAAATCGAGAAAAATAGCAGTAGGCAAATGAACTCGTTGTTAAGACGAAAAGAAATAACAGTCCAATAATAACTACTTTCTCGGCTTAGGCCGGCAAAGACGTAGTGTAATATAATTTATTAATATTTCAGTTTATTCCGATCGGAGAAAAAATAGTACGTGTAACACAAAAAACCGATGTGTCAGCCAATGCAAAGCAACCACAGGCTTCTCCGACTAGTTATTTCGACCTAGGCCGAAAAGTGATTCCCGTGCTGTTAAATGGGTACATTTGTGTGCTGTTATTCCTTGTTGTCTAGAACGACGATAATGGTAATGGTAATGTACTGCATTTTTACATGCAAAATTGTTTAGTAACGTGGTACTTTGCACCATAGAGGACATGATTCGGCAATTTTATATCTAATGGGATTGCTAGAGGAATTAGAAACAAAGTTTGTGGAGAATGGTGGAAGTTGTTTGTTCTCTGCGCTGGTACAGGATACGCTAATCAAAGATTCATAAAAGTTGGTTACAAGAATACTGTTCGAACTCCTCTCAGGAGTTAATGGAGTATGGATTTGGAAAAATGTTGCAGCAATTTGCATTTCTAAATTTTAAGAAGAATCAAAAGTTGTTTCTGCAGCATATTAAGGCTAAATTAAGGGACAGCATATAGTTGCAGCAGCTTTGGTGAACTGGTGAACTGCTAGACTTGTTTAAACGGAACTCAAGTTTCAAAAACATTTTTAAGCAATCCACCACATCTAGAATTTTATTTAACACGTATCTTCAAGAAAATATTTTCCAAAGATATAATTTATGTCGTACATATGTTATGGTGAATGGTTCGCTATTTAAGTTGAAAAAATGTGTAAAATAAAAGGAGAATTTGAAGACTTGCATTTTTAATTCACATGACATTGAACCAACTTGCAAGAATCCTTAATAGAAGAACTTAACGTAACTTGATGGAAAACTAATGCAATTAACAGTAAATCATGTAAAGGATAATGTCGATATTATTATAAAACGGTCCAACTATTCACTTATTTGTCTTGTTGTTGTCTTTCACTAGTTCTAAAATGGCATTCATTAATCACTGCGTCTCCAAAAATTCGTCTTAGAGGAATAGAGCTTCTTCCCTCATTCATGTTTCTCTAGCAAGCTCAATTTCAAGACGCCCATTCTCATGCTCCATTTGCTTCTTTTTTATTTCTGCCTCCAACTTGAAACGTTTTTGCTCGATGCCTTTATTATGCTTAAGCTTTATTTCTGTTGATTCTTGCTCCCTATTTCTTTTCTTTCGTTGAACATTCCGTTTTGAAAGAACATCGTAGCTTCATTTGGGGGCTCGGTTCCTTTCTGCATCAGCACAATTTCTTTCTTTGATTCTCTGATTACGCGGTGGTAGTTCTGCCGTATTTACATCGCTTTCATTATCTTCAACTGATCCAATCTCCTCATTGTTAAATATCTGTTTTCCCTCCACTATTGATATGACTTCAGCTAACAGTGTCTATCTCTTCCTCTGTGCAAGTTTTCGATTTCAATTCATTCAATCTGTATTTTTTAGCAGATTTTCGACCCGAACCCTGGAGATTCTTGCCGAAACTGCATACCTATATTTAGCAGTCGCTAGCAATATTCTCCCATTCGGTTCTCCGCTACTGAAACGGGTTAATACTAATTGCTGACTCAAATGTACATCTTCTTCGATAAGTAAAAATGGATCGAGAGTTCCATAAAATTAAACCGTATGTTAGTGCCAAGTCTCTAAATTACCTTTTGGTTTTGGGTGTTTCCCATTAACGTTGTACTCTTACCTGATACAATTATAATATTTTGAATACCTCATATATCATTTCGTCGAAATGTGAATCTTACATCGGCTTAGAGCCAGTTTGTTCCATGGGTTCGAAAAAAAATTAACAAACACAAGAAGACTCTCTTGCACATTGCTACGTATAATGTTCGATCATTGAAAGGCTTATACAACTGGAAGACGAATTAGCATGAATTAAATGGAACTTCGACATTTCAGAAGTCAGAAGACGAGGAGAGGAATACATTGGACTAAACAGTGGTCATCTACTATATTTTAAAGATAATGAAGCAATTACACCACTAGTGGTGTAATGGAAGTTCATTACACCACTAGTGATGTAATGAGCTTCATTACATAACGGTTCATCCCTATTTACAACTGATGGCGTGTGGTTCTAGATTTAATTTTCGATGGTGTATGTCTTTCACTTATAGCAGTAGAAGTTGCCTCACCTACAATTTACGAATCCAATATTGCCTCTTTTTTACCTGCTTTAATTGTCCTGCTGCTCTTTCTACTTTTATTTTCATTGTGTAGCTACGATAACACAGAACATTTTTTAATCTCTCAAAAACAACGTCAGCAGACCACCGAATCCGTTCATAGCCTGTCTTTACTTGTCAGCAGTGGTGACTAGTGGATAATTTTGATGGTAAAACCAACCGAACGTAAAATGCATTTTTCACCTCCACAGACAAATACAGATTCCGACATCCCGACATTTAAATATTTCCCATATGAACTGCCAAAACTTAGGATCAGTGAACAAAATTACCAAACTTTACAGGCTAATTAAAGATTATGAACTGGATCGAATATCTTTCTTTCATGTTTCGTTTAAATATATAATTCGGCTAAACAAAATTTACATAAAATATGTAAATAATATGTATATTAAGTATGTATGTATGTATGTATAATCTGTAACCTTATTTACCTTGCGGTGTAGAGGCTGGTGCTTTATGCGCTGCCATCTGGCGGTACAATGCTCAACTTGCCCCGGATTCGGGATACAGAGTTGGAGCGCGCCTTTGGTGCTTGCACAGCAACCATCGTGTGAGTTGTGTGTCTTGGTGATGTGTTGACCTTGTTACTCTATCTCTTAGGTCTGTGGTTCTGAGTAGAGCACAGTTAATTTGGTGCCCAACTGTGAATTGTCTCACTGATCCCGATTCTAATCACCAAGGATACAGAAAAATTCCGACCCCAGCGGGATTCGAACCGAGAACTTGATTAATTCAAGCCTGGCGCTTACCCATCTGCGCCACGCAGCTTCTTATATGTATAATAGAATAATAGAAATTTATTACTAGGTCTACCTGCTTTATTTTAAGCTTATCTTCGAGCGAATATGACGAAAGAGGCTTATAATGAGAACTATTAGTTAATAAATGTCCGGCAATTGGATTAAATGGTTTTTCATAGCTTGCTGTAGCGAGATGAATAAAGTGTCAATCAATTTTGAAGGAAATGGAAACTACATATATTAAATAAAGTTTACAACACTATTAGCGCCCAAATATCACATTTTTGTAGGCTTGTGATGTCTCTATATATACCGA